>JANZLX010000008.1:33541249-33563951 GCA_025531955.1 Erythroxylum orinocense | reverse complement strand
CCCAACATTTATTCATCAAACCTCAAAATTCATCTAAATCATGCTTAATTCCTCAAGAAGAATTTCGGGGGCCAACACAAGGAACAGCTCCTGCTTATTAATATTGTGACAGAATGTAGTCATACAGTAGCCACATCTTAGAGATTAGATAACTACCAAATACAACAAGAAGGATGCTTCTCCATTGGATTCATTTTTATAACAACCTATTACTAATTGCATTAGTTTATCTTGCTCGTTGAATTTTCTGTAAATAATAATGATAAATAATAATGGTGATTCCACCTTGTGGTGCTTGGCTTGGCATAATGTGATAGCTAAAAGAGAACAATTAATCCTTTTCCAAATGGAATATATCAGTGTTGTACTTCTTTTTCTATTGCTTTGATTTTTTATTTATAAAAAAACCTTTTTATATAAAATTGTAATTTATTTAAACTATTAAGACAATTATGAATTGATACATGAACCCCTTATAGTTTCACCAATCCCATTAAAACCAATGTGTTTTATAAATATAGTGAGAAGTCCTTATACTTACCCAAAATTTCCACCCCCAGAGATTAAGGATAATATGTATTAGAAAATTAATTTTTTTGTTACTTAATATTTATATATCATTAGTTATATTAAAATAAAATAATATTTAATATGTAATATTAAAATATGTTAGTAATAACTAAAAATATTATTTATCAGTTTAATATGATGATAAGTTTAGCATAATAAGATAAATAAGGTGATTATTTTCTAAATTTTTTTATAATTCATATTTTCTACTGATAAATGAAATTATAAAACTTTTATTGTTTTATTGTTTATCAATGATTATATCAACAGCTATAAAAGAATTTATTATGTAATGCTAATTTATTTTATAAACAAATATCATTGTAATATTTTATCATAGTAAGTTGAGCCTTACATTAAAATTTTTAATTATATAATAAACGAATGAATAAGATGATCAATATGTTATAATAATATTATAATTATTTAATAAATTTAGTTTTTATAATTCTAGTAATAATATTTTTATTCTATTTTACCTATTTATTTATAAGCAATTCAGTTTATATATTTATAGAAATATGAATAATGTAAACCACATATTAATATTAATAATTGTTTGGCACTAACAGTCAATTTAATGAAGAGATGAGGTAGGACAAATTACTTACTACTTACACACATAGGAAAAATTAAACATCACAAAGAATAAGATTAACATTGGCATTGTGTATAAGATAAGAAAATTAATTGTCACAAAAACTAAGGAACTCTTTGTTTCCATTTTTTTTAGTTTTCTATTTTTGTTTTTAAATTTAGTTTAAAAACTTTTTTCTTTGAGTTTTTAATTTATATTTTTACTTTTGATTTTTTTCAAGTTTTCAAAATTTATGAAAACCACAAATGTAATTTTTGTTTTTCTATGTTTTCATAATCTGATTTATAATCAACTAATTATATCTTATTTAATTATTAATATATCAATTATTAATAATAATTATCAATAAATTAATTTAATATTATATCTAGTTAATAAATTTTTAGATAATTTTAATTTATTTAATTTTTAAATTAAATTAAATTAATAAATATAATTAAATTTAAAATATCATCAAAACATATAAATTTTAAATAAAATTTTTATTTAATAATTAAATTATATTTAAAATAAAAATTAATTTATAAATAAAAATTAATTTTAAAATATTTATTCTACTAAAATAAATACCTTTTATTCATAATTTATTAATAAATATTATATAAGAGATTAAAAATTAAATTAATTAAAAATAATTTATCTTTAAGTTTTATCTTGTATGTAATTCTCATCGGCAATAAAAATATAACTATATTAATATTAACAATGAAACAGGTGTTGTTTGTATTTGAAAAAAACAAACAAAATTAAAACTAAAATCCACTAAAAAAAAAGTGAACCATGCTAACTCCTAAGTAATGAAAAAGGAATATTGTAGGAATCTCTTTGTACCAATTGTTTTAACACTCCAATCACTCTACACCAAATTAATAAGGTACACAAATATAATATATTTATTACACATTTAACCTCTAATCTTTTGAATTACCATATCGTTCCCACAAATTTTTGATCAGTGCAAAAGATTTACTTGTTCAATATCCAAATTTTAAAAAATGTTTCAACTTTGATTATGTATGGTCGATCCTAAAAAATATAGAGAAATATGATGATACTAGTAAAGAGAAAACTCCTGGTCATAAAAAACGATCTATCAACAATGAAATATTACAGTCTGAATCCAAAAAGTGATAGAAGTTAAAAGGATCATCATCATTTTGTATTGATTTAAACAATTATTCTGAAGCTAAAGATGAATTTACTTAAAAAAAGATGCAGTTAATCGTCTTATTGGAAGGAAGAAAGGAAAATAAAAAAGGAACAAAATGAGTAAATTAAAAAAAATTTTACGTACATGAATAGAGAAATCAAGGGAATGTTTCATGAAAGATAATCTTTTCTCAAAAAGAATTATGAATTTTAGTTGTTACGAGCTCAAAATGAGGCAAAAAAATTAGAGTTACAACAAAGACGAGAAAAGAATAGGTTTTTTATGCAAAAATCTAGATTTCATCAAGATTTAATGATGTGTGAGGCTTTCAAAAGTAAGTAAATGAAAATTTAAGCATAAAGAGCTTAAAAAGGAGAATATCAGGCAGGAGTTGACTCATCTATTGGCTTTAGCCAATATTTTAGTTTTAAAAGAAATGAGAATAATCTTCCAAACTATTACTTATTTATATTAAATTAATATTCTCAAGTGTTTTAATTTTACTTTTAATTTGGTTGTTGTAATTTTAGTTTGATTGTAATATCAAATCTTGCTATAAATGTAATTTATTTTAGTCTAGTTGTAATTTCAAACATTTTCATTAGATTTTAATTTTTTAAATCAATATTGCAGTTTATTTTACTTTTAAGTTTATGTACCTCTTATTTTAAATTTACTTTTTATTCTTAAAATATTTTATGAATAAATTTATAACACTTATAAATAAGAAATAAAAATAAATTTAATATTATATTTAATATTAGTGTTATTTTAAAGGTCTGAATGAGATCTTTATAATGATATATTTTGTGTAAAGTAGTATATATTTTAAATTTAATTATTTAAAAATTACGTAAATAGATCAAAATGTTATAATGATATAAAAAGAACATGCAAATATGAAATATGCTTAAAGATGTCATTTTACAACTTTTAATGCATTAACAGTAACGTTACGTCAAAATGGTGGTCTTAGAATACAACTTTGGTGCGTTTGTTGTTGGAGTGGATTCAAGATACTAAAACACCAAATTGATGGCCTAAGATTAACTAACTAATGAAAAAATAATTAGTATTACCATTGAATATAATAGTCAATATGGCAAGAAAAATTGATTAATTATCAGCAAAATTTAATCAACTATTTTTATATATATTTTAAAATATTAAGTATAATAAATATAAAAATTGATCATCTTAATTATTTTTTATTATTAACAAAAATTAACAACATACATTATTTACCATCCTAAAAAACTAATAAATATTATTGATTATTAATAGAAGTATACTAATAGTATATGTTAAATATTATTATACTATCTAATAAGTAATAATATGTAATTTTATTATCAGTAATTGTTAACAAGTAAATTTATTATTTAAAATATAAATTAATAAAAATATAAAATTTTTATTTAATTTTTTAAGATTATTACATAATAAATAAAATTTTATAATAGGCTTGATTCATTATTGTATTAATCTAATAAATAGAATTCTTAATAAAAAAATTTGAATTGAGGTATTCTAGACAACTATATTTTCTGAAAATTTTGAAACACGTGGAGTTTTACCCTTATGAATTTAATATTTGAAAGATTTTTTTTTCCACTAGATATTTTAGGAAGGTCTCAATTATGAGAAGATACTTTTAAACCATTTACACTCAGATTAATTTTCGCTCGAACCGGATAGATCTCTTATAAAAGGCAAAATTCTAACCCAAATTTTAAGCGACTGCATACGTAAGAGCGATTTGAACTCATAACTTTACTTAAGTCAAAAAAAGCCCCTCTCCAACTCACTGTCTCCTAGGTTGAGTTAACCACAAGCTTATGCTAGAATATCTACTCGAAGAGAGAAGCAACGAGAAATGAGGGACAAACTTGATCTGTTTCTTATTATCGATACAATTAAAAAATTACAAATACACTTTAAATAAATATTAATATAATTATAAAATAATTAATGAATTATATCTTTTCAACTATATTATATCGTAAGGATATTCTCATC
The DNA here is from genome assembly GCA_025531955.1 of Erythroxylum orinocense. NCBI lineage: Eukaryota > Viridiplantae > Streptophyta > Magnoliopsida > Malpighiales > Erythroxylaceae > Erythroxylum > Erythroxylum orinocense. The sequence continues at coordinate 33,559,614 of JANZLX010000008.1, read as the reverse complement.
ATTAATACTATTTTTTCTTGTTCACTGCAATAAAATATATTTTTATTCTCAATACAGAGAAAATATTTTTTGTTTTATCCATCGCAATTAAACACTTCACTATCTTTAATTTTTATTATATTTTATCTTCAAATTATTTTCTCGTTCCGTCTCAGGTACTGAATACGGTGGTAAATACTAAAGCCAGGTACAAAGTGAAATTATAGTCAACAGCACCCTCACTCCTCTTTACTTCGAAGATTCCCATCTCTCTCCGCCGCTTTCAGCCGTCCGTTATACACCTAACTCCCTCTCTTCTCGACAAGAGCAACAGAAACCCCATCAACTTAAAGCCTCTCAGGTTCCACGCCTACACCTCATTTTCAAGAGTAATGGCTTCTTCTTCGTCTTTCAAGCCGGAGCAAGCAAGAGCCCCTCCTGCCCTCCCCTTGCCCACTCCTCCTGTTACCAAGGTTTGATTTTACCTCCTTTTTCTTATGGATTCAAGGGTAGATTCTTTTCCTTGTCTTCTTCTTCTGCCTGTTGTTGATTATTGTTTTCACCCTCTTTCTCTCCCTAGTTTAAGATAGGGCTGTGCCAGTTGGCTGTGACGGCTGACAAACAGAGGAACATTGCGCACGCTCGCCAAGCGATCGAGGAAGCTGCTGCTAAGGGCGCCAACCTTGTTGTTTTGCCTGTGAGTTTCTTATCTGTCTTTTGCAATGAAATTCGTATCAATGGGTGCTTTACTACTTCTACAACACAAATGCCAGAGATTTGCTTATTCATTTTTGTCTGGTACAATGCTTGAGAATTGCATGCTTCTTGGTTATTTGCGTGGATCCGGAAGCACACAAGTCCTGGGCTTTAGTTAAAACAATAGAGGGTCTCAGAAATTACGAACTCTTTCTTTGACTAACCATAGCAACTGCCTGCATTGAAGATTAATTGTCTTTCATGTCCATCAAAGGAAATTTGGAATGGTCCATATTCAAACGATAGTTTCCCAGTGTATGCTGAGGACATAGATGCGGGTTATCAGGCTTCTCCTTCAACAGCCATGCTCTCAGAAATTGCTCGTCATCTCAAGATCACTATAGTTGGTGGCTCTATATCAGAACGGTCTCAGGGTCGGCTGTATAATACATGCTGTGTCTTTGATAGCAAGGGAAACTTGATAGCCAAGCACCGGAAGGTACTTGCTTGTGCATATCAACATTACGGAAGCATCTGAATTTGAATTCTTGTCTTTACCGGTTTATAGTTCCGCTCTTCAGATGCTTGAGCATTTAGTGCTGCCAAAAGAAGATTTATTAAGTTACATTGTATACCTTTGACATTTCTTAGTAACTGCAGATACACCTCTTCGATATTGACATTCCTGGGAAGATTACCTTCATGGAATCAAAGACTTTAACAGCAGGAGAGACACCAACTATTGTGGATACAGGTCTCTTATCCCCTTTGATACATATGTCAAATAATATGCTTCATTTCTTTTCATACTAGGAATAAAAATTGCATCCAAAACATTGCCTCCTTTCTCCAATTCATAATCATCTTCCACTCAACCCCTCTATTTTTTTCCACTTCTGGCACTATACCATTGGGAATTGCACTTTTTCAAAATAACATTGCCTCCTTTCTCCAATTAAGATGGAAATAACTACAGGTAAAAACACATTAATTCCCGCTTCACTGTTCCTCATTTTTAGTATTGTATCATTTTCAAATTGGCATAAATTTATCTCACCATATTTACTTGGTGGTTTTTCGCTGCCCTCTATTCCTTCTTCGAAGTATCATTTGGATACCCTTTTATGCCCTAGTAAATAGTGATTACCTGTTCTCTGTGCAGAGGTTGGTCGTATTGGTATAGGTATCTGTTATGACATACAATTCCCGGAACTGGCCATGATATATGGAGCAAGAGGTTTTTTCTTTAATATTTTCCATTGATCTGCAACATATTATCTTTTTCTTGTTAATTTTTTTCATGCTCGTTTGCCAATGAGATAGATTATGTGAGTGTGTCAATGCAAAACTGCATTCGAAATATAACCAAAATTGTGAAACAAATTGAGAGACAGACATAATTTCTACACATTAACTCATTTGGAGGAAATGCAACAATCTTGTTCACTTTGTAACCTTCAAGAGCAGGTTCATGAAAATTGTCAAACTACTGAGGAGCTTTACATGTTCAAAAAGCAAAGAAATGTAGTAGTAAAATCTATAGACCAGGTGAGTAAAGCATCTAGCAACTAGAGAAACATAGGGAGTTACAAGAGCAAAAGCCTAAGTTCTATAAAGGCAAACTAAGATGCCCAAAAGTCCTGTTCTTGGCTTTTTCCACTTTGATGTAAACTATTAAACAGCAATTTTTAATGCTTGTACAAACTATTTGCCTGTAAAGATTTTAAAACCTTCAACTTCAGACAGTCTAAATTCAAAACTTAATCAAAGAATTTTACATCATTTATGTGTGTCTAAATCTGTTTAATCAAGCTATATTTAGATCTGGATTCTACCAGACTTTATTATGCCATTAGAATTGTATGGTTTGTCGTCATGTATTTATTCAGCAACCTCAACTTGTGGGATAATTGGATCCTAGGACCCAATTGATACTATAATAGTCATGTGGATGATTTGATATTCTATCCTAGCAAAGAAATGTTGAGGAATGATATTCAGAAAAACTTGTGGGATCATTGGATCCTAGGACCCAATCCTAAAACAACTTGTTTTGAGGGGATTAGAACTCCATTTATCAGAGTAAGTGTTTGTTACATTTGAGACCTTTCATACTTCTTTCTTAGCAGAAATGTGCATAATTAAGAAATTTGTAGGTGAAGTAGAGGTAATGTATTTGTTACAGGCCTCCGTAAATTAGTCCACTGCAATTCTACCTTAATATGCTTCCAAACCTTTGTCTACTTGAAGCTCATAAATGGAGTTGCAACCCTGCAAAATCTGCTCGTCGCTTGCTTTATGTAGTAGTAATATCAACAGTTCTGTTAGTTCTCAAGGTGTGTATAGGCCTTGACTTGTTTGGAACTCCTGTGCTAACCTTTTTGCATGGAATTCTTCACTATACTTCTGGACCATATTTTAATGAATATAGAATTTTAGTCTACTCGTTCAGGAATCATTTTTCCTTCAGCTTATTTAATCTTGGTGGCATTATTTTTATCTTTTTATATTTCTAATTAACTGCAAATTGATGATAGGTGCTCATTTGATATGCTATCCTGGAGCATTTAACATGACAACCGGACCATTACACTGGGAGTTATTGCAGAGGGCAAGGTATTTCCTATTTTATTATATTGTCCAAAGAAAATTGTGCCCTTGTGAGTTCTCATGCTGCAAGTTCAATTGCAAATAGCAGATTTAGGCTTTTCCATGGAAGTCCAGAGAAGAAACTTATGTTGCATTGACACCTAGTGGAATGGATATGCCAGTTATTGAACATTTTATGTACTTCAAATGATAAAAATATATGCAAAGTCTCTGAACACTACACAACCGATTTATACTAGATGCGGTTAATGGTTACCTGTTCATAAATTGCAGAGTATAGTTTATTTACTTAGGTATGCCGACGTTTATACTAATTATCTGCCTTCTATCTTTTTGCAGGGCTGCAGACAACCAGGTGAACTGGCAACCCATTTTCTTCTCTTATGTGAAAAATAGTCCTGTAATCAAATTAATATTTGGAAGTTTAAATAAGTCGTGAAGAACTAGAGACTTAACATCTTAAAAGTTGAGAAATTAATATAAAGGAACAGAGTAAGATAAAGTTTTGAGAGAAGCTTTGGGACGATGAACTGTGATGGTAGAGGTCGAAGGCTTAAGTTGATTTAGAGTTGAAATAGAGTGGCATTGATTATTTTATTATTTATGCAACATTGTTATCTTGATGTATAACATATTGATAATTTTAAAAAAAGCAATGGTTTTACAGGGAAAAAAAAGAGTCTATATTGATTGACTATTAGAATCTGCAATGACTGGGAAGTTGGTATAGCTGCCTGTTGTGCTATGAGAGAATGGAAAGTACTGAGCGTCCCTTAAGAGATAAAAATTGCCTATTTTCAGGCATGGTTGATTGGATATGTAAAATATTTTATTTCTGAAGACATTTTTTTGAAGTCTTCTTTCTGAATTCCTGGTCTGGGTTGTGATGTATGGTTCAAAACTCGGAAGAATTTACATGCTTAATTGTAGAATTTAATTATATTATTGACCATCACTACTCATTTAGAGCCCAAGATCGTCTCATATCCATTCTTTGAAGGAATTCTCGGAACAGGCATGATTTTGTGCCATCTTATTCTCTGTTGATCAGATGTTCTATCTTTGCTTTAATTACTTGCTGTTATCAATGTCTTCCTCAAGAATATTTTCTTCACCACTTTTGAGTGGCAGCTATATGTTGCAACCTGCTCACCTGCTAGAGATGCTGGAGCTGGCTACGTGGCTTGGGGTCACTCCACCCTTGTAGGACCAGTGAGTGAATCTCCTATTTGACGTTACATCTGTTGAAACTTGCAGTAGACAGATTACATTTTCATAATTTACGTGAATGGCAGTTCGGAGAAATCTTGGCTACTACTGAGCATGAGCAGGATATCATTATAGCAGAGGTCGATTATTCACAGATTGACCAGAGAAGGTGATGTATTTCCAGTGTAGCAACTTCGGTTTTGAATACAAAATTCTTACTCCATGCACATTATCACCCTTAACAACAATCTCCTTTGTGCTCAAATAGGACAAGCCTCCCCTTGAACAAGCAGCGGAGAGGGGATCTTTACCAATTGGTGGACATTCAGAGGTTGAATTCTTAATGTCCTTTTGAATGCAGCATGTCTCAGTAGTAAAAGGAGATTTAAATCATTTGGGAGACAAAGAGTTTAGGCTTACAAGAGAGCGTTAATGTTATTTGGTGGGAAAATGGGAAGTGTTGCAATAACATGGTGGGGCCTAATCTATATATTTCTTGTCTATATAGAGCTTCCTATTGTTTTGCTTCTTTCCTAATCTAGAGGAAGTTTTTGATTAATTCCTCTATTGCTTTTATGATGTTAATAGGCAATGACAATAATGTGCTCTAATATCCTGAAGGTTACTCAGGATTGAATTTATTAGCTGAATTCTCCCCTATAAGAATGGAATTAATTATTCCAATGCTAATCCTCTTTTATAAGGAATTAAGAAGGGCTTGACAATCTCTAATTGTTAGTCTTATGGCTGTGATAGGAATATATAAGTGCTTAATACGGAATTGAGCACTTTTGAGACCTATTTTTTGGGCAAGGTAAGTATTGATATTTGGAGTTCCAACTGAGAGATAAAAGCAACTCTTGCGTGTGTCGACTGTGAGCTAGGACGATTTTTGAATTCCTTTATCAAAATACTTGAACTGAAACCTTATTAGCTCCACACACAAGCAGTGAGTCATTTGCAAATGAGAGGATACAAATTTTAAGTTTATCATATTTATAACAATATTTGAATCATCTTTCTCTTCCAACTTTCCACACTATCATTTGGGCGCTAATGTCTCTATTCAAAGGATGACGTATAAGGTGATAAAAGGTCACCTATTCTTAAACTCTTGACTCCCTTGAACAAACTATTAGACTCCTCATTGCTGAGAATATTGTAAGAAGTTGTCAAGATATATTGTTACCTATTTAAGGTATTAAGTAAGGAATCCAAAAAGTTGTAAAGAGAGTAGATAAAATTACAACCTATAAAATCAAAAGTGAAAGTCTACTTTCAAAGTACAACTTTTGATTCCTTTACTTATGGTGGTTTTCAAATATTTCCTTAGAAATTAAGATATTGTTACCTATATTTCTTCCATAGATGAAAACCCTTTGGTATGGATTAACCAAGTCTTAATGCAAGCAGACTAGCAATAACTATATAAATAAATGACATTATAAAAGATTAAAGGTATATAATCAATCAAAGATGAGTAATTTGGAACTTTAGAGAGATTCAATTGTGAGTTCTATTGAGCTTGCCAAGCATTTTCCTAATTGAAAAGAATTCCTAAACTAGTCTTGTGAAAGTTTGGCCATGTAAACTCTAGGTTTTTTGTTATGATTTATTATTATTATATTATAATTTTATTAATATTTATTTAACTATTAATATCAATATAATTATATTTTATTAGCAATGATAATGAAACATTAAATAAAATTTTGAGATAAATAAGCTTATTAAATAATTAATTTGATATCTTATGTAATACTTATTGAGGGTGAGCCTTGGAGTAACTAGTAAAGTTGTTCCTTTATGACCATAAGGTCACAGGTTTAAGTAATAGAAATAGCTTTTTTGTAAAAATACAAAGAAAAGGTTGTGTATACTATGACCTCTTCCAAACCCCTACAAAGCAGGAGCCTTGTGCATTGAGTACGTTGACTTTATCTTATGTAATACTTATTAATAAAAATTAACGATAAATTTATTTTCATTTTCTTAAGTTGAATAATTAAATAATTAAATAAACTTCTATTTATTAACATAGATAAGTTTTTTTTAAAACAATTTTTGTTATTTGAAACTTAATTTTAAAAAATGTATTAAATAAAAATTGAAATTTGAATTAATTTTTTATTAAGGTAATTTTTATTTTTTAAAATATTTCATTTTAAAAATTAATTTAATTAAAAAATTAAGTTTAAAATAAATTATAATATTTATTTTAATAATTAAATTGTAATTTTTATTAATTTTGTTAATATTATCTAATTTAAAATTATTTATCTAACTAATATTAAAACTAAATTTTAATTAAAAATCAAAACCATTTTTTATGATTTTATAAATTATAAAAATAAAGAACTAAACTAATCTAAACTAAAAATAAAATGCCTAATCTTTCAATTTTCTTTCCATTCTAGCCTAATTTTAGTATTACTGTTATTTTTGTTGGCGTGACACTGCCATGTGTCAATAAACCTCACTAATCAAACACGTCAACGCCATTAGGAGAAGCTTGTTTGATTAGTGAAACAACGTCATTTCTTGATGATTGTAAAAGTATGTCATTTAAATAACACTGAAACTGATGAGTGAACCATCATTGATGTGCTTACTCAAAGCAGAACACAAATATCACAAGTATTTAAGCAAATTCACAAGTATTTCATATTATCTAACTTTGTTTACCACATCATTCATAATCAAATCCCATATATCACATCATTCAGTATTGATTACCTAGTCATATTAACATCATATTTCAACAAGTTCGTTATGAATACAAACATTTCATATAATCATTTTAGAATAATACAATCATTCAGTCATTTATATCATCAACAAGTACACAAACATTGCATATCATTATATCAACTCAATTTAGTCATTCTTTGCAATCATTCACGTGATATATGTAATGATATAAATATGCAAATGCACATGAGACTCCACTTTCATTTTTATTTTGTTATGACCAAGCGCCTATTTAACTGTCCCGTGTTCCTTGTGGATACCAAGCTCATTTTAGATACTATCTCGGACCTATTGTGGATATCGAGCTCATTAATCGTTGAGCCTGTGACTCTTTGTGCACATTTATGAGCTTTAAGCTCTTTTCACGTTGGTCACTTTAGTCACAACTCTTTTATCTGATCATGCATATTCATGTGATGAAATGCATCATTTCACGTAATATGTTATCAATACATTTCATTTAGTGTGCATGGTTATTTATCATATTCATCGGATCTAAGTCTAACATTCAACATTTAGTTAAGAGCACATTACATATTGCACATACTATTAAAAAGCACTTCTAGCACAATCCCAAATATCAAGCTTCCTAGACCATCAATGTTCGAAATTACCATAATTATATCAGTAACAATTTAGTAATTGACATTAATCAAAACAATTCAATTATAGTGAGAAAACATCTAGGTTAACTCAAAATATGCTCCAGATAAGCTATTAGTTTGGTGAATTGGCAATGTCTGGATGTTGGCGATCACTTGTGTATTTATCTTCTTGCAACACACACACAGAATTCATAATTCATTAAGTTATCAATCGTATGATTACTCAATCATTCACATCCATATAGATCATGTTTCAATGCATGCTTAAATGACTATCCTGAGTATGTATCCTTATTCCCAAATCTTGCTCATTCATTCATCATAGCTTGTATATAACTTGTTTGCAATTAGGCTATGCCTTAAGGTAAGTTTAATTACCCTAAATTCATAAATAATACATTCATCAATTCTTTCCGAGCATTAAGTATTCACACAATTTTCCAATTCTCATTCAATCATACCTAATTCATTTCTTATATCATTTGAATCAAGTTTGCATTCACATGAACATCTTTATACCATTACTAGCTTTGACTTCCCAAATTCATATACATTGATATCAAACAATCCATTCCTTAAATTATAACATTAATTAACAACATAAACTTATAAAAACTTTAACCAATTGATTTGACATAAAATTAGGTTCATTTCAAGCTCCTATCAAGTCCAATTACACCATTATAAAGTGTCTTAACCTTATATAGTTCAACAATTGCCCAAAACTAACCTTTTCTCCTTCCAAATTATTTCCTATGATTGTGGGAAGGAGCCTTATAAATCCCACGATCGTGGCACCTATAACCTTCATTTTGCTTTCAAGTTTTACTCCTTCATACTTTATCCAACACGCCTTCACCAAAGTCCATCAATTTCACTCTAATTCTACCTTATTCATGCTTTAATACCTTATCAAATTCATGTCCAAACCCAATTCAAAAATTATTCATTAGATAACTCACAAATCATTATCTTTCACACTTCAAAATTAAAACAAAAACTATCATTCACTATCAATCATGTATCCTAGTTTCGTTGCCATTTCAAGATCACTATATTAGCACCTTTCATTAACACAAATTCACCTTCATTTTACCACAAATCCTAATCTAATTCATCCATAAAATAACCCATAACCTACTATTTATATATCGAGAACACAACAGAAAAGTATCCAAGTTCATACAAAAATATCTAGCACAATTCATCACCAATATCAGATACAATTCATCCCAATTTCATCATCATAAATTCTATATTATAACATGCCAGAAATATAAATCCTTTACTTACTTGTCTGGCTCAAATTCTAGTTTAAAGATCAAGCTAATTCAGCTCTCCATGCATACAAGATCATCCAAGCATAAAGTGGAAGTAGATTAGTTCCAGCAAAAGCATGGAGATGATAACAGATTATACTTATCTTTGAGTATAATCCTATATGAATCTTGAAGTGACTACGAACAGAAGTAAAGTAGAATTTCAAAGCTACAGGGTTATGAGTGTATTTTGGAAATGTGAGGAAGGAGGAAGAATGAATTCCAGTAAAACACCTAAGGAAAGCCTTTGCCATATACATGTGTCATTAGCTGAGTCAAGATAAGTGTCTCCTTATTTAAGGACACTTTTCCTACAAAAAAGCAAGCTACATGTCTTCCCTTTAAATGGTACACATGCCCTCTTCTTAAGCTTCCATATGTCCTCTTCTTAAGCTGCCATATGTTACTCAATTATGTATGCCAAATGACACTCATTTTATAGGCTTTGTCATCCTAATTTTCCATGTATCCACTTGTCTTGCCACTTGGCATTTTAGCTAAAATAAATGTACATTTTAATTCATAATTTCTCAATTATAACAATAAATTCCAAGTTACCAATTATGGTCCATCAATTCTTGTCATTGGTAATCCAAATTATAAGACATTGGAATTGAACATTCATGTCACTTTCATTTTAGTTTCATACCCTAGAATATGTCAATTGAGTGCAATTTTGTCTAAATCACAATTCATATATGTATGATAATATTATGCATATGAATACAATTATAAAATCATATCACAAATGTACCAAATTCATTCTATATGATGTCACTCATATGACTCAATAGTCTAACACTTTAGATCCTTCAACAATTTAAGAGACGGGATATTACACAAAAGGTCATTTTGCCCCACTCTTAGCCCTTCTCTCATCGTATCACTAGAAGCATGGTTTGCCCTTCTTTACAGTCATCCATGTGAAGGTTAGGTTTTTATTTCTTGCTCAAGATTTCATTGCCTTCTTTTATGATAATGTTTGATGTTTTGCTAGAAGGTGTAGATGATGTAGTTATTTATGTTTTGATTATATCTCCTATTCTTTAATATTCATGCAAGCTACTTTAATTCTTAATGCAAAAGGTTGTTATCCAACCTCATCCTAGAATACTTTGGTTTATACTTGTGTAGCTTCCTTAGTCTAATATGAGAGTGGTGTTTACTTTGTAGCTAACAGACTACTTACGTGAGCTTTCTTATAGAAAATTTTAAACATAAATAAAGCCTGTGTGTTTTATAATCAAGAGGAGACTGTGGACATTACTCATTTATGTCTTACATTACTTTACTCTTGGTTCTCTCTTCCTCATTTTTTTTAATTCTATGGTTATTTAAATATGAATACACAATCAATCTTGAAATTTAAAGATGAATGAATTAAGAACTTGATCAACTTCATATGAATCTAACAAAATGGATTTGTTTATTGAATGCAAAATGAATGCTTTAACACTATGCATATTATATGGATTTGTAACAGTAAAAAATTAACTTGAAAGAAGCAAATGAGCATAGGTCCTATAAGCATAGTTTAGAACATCTAGAAGCAATTGTTGGTACGAATAAGAAGAATATTCAAGCAAAGAACTTGTGTAGATTGCATTATTTAATTTAAGGAAAAATATAAATGCTTAACATCATTGTTTATTTTTATGTAATTCTTAGTACTTCTACTATGGAAGAGAAGGACCTGGCATTGTCTTGCACATATATAGTTCTCAAATTTATGTCTGAAACTCTTGACAAGAAAAAATTTATATTAAGTCAAAAAGTTGCATAATCTAACTGTAATGCAAGTTAAACGAAACATGTTAATACTTTATATTAATATGATTATATTGATTAGAAGATATGGAGTAAAAATGGTAATGTTATGTATGATTTACTTGTCTGTAGGAATTTTAATTTTCCCAACTTGAGATTTGTTAGTTGTTGCTTCTTTTTTGTTCTTGGAATATTTATCATTTTGTATTTAGTCACACCTTCCCATTGCAGGTGTTGCTAAATTTTGAATTTCATTATGTTGGAGTGTTAGAAAGGCAGGAAAATAAATATATTGGGGGTAAGATTAAAAGAAAAAAGGATATGGGAGTTGATGAACTAAGCACCCTAGTTCTAAAAGGGATTTCTGAAGATAAAGGACATAGAGATTACTCTATGTTGTAAAAATTTCCGTATGAGTCCATTACAAGCTTGATGGAGTTAAGCTTAAAGCATGACAGGGATATGTTAGGTATGCTCCAAAAAATGGAAGAATTGAATTGTCAGAATGTTGATATCTACTATAATCATGGCTATAAGAATCCTGCGACTAATGGTGAGGAGTTTGAATCTGATGGTGAATTGCAGAAAGATTAGGACTTAACTGTTATGCCAGATAGTTATTATGGAGATGATTTAGTTGATTAGGAGTTCTTTGGAATTGATGATGAAGAATGTGTTTTTGATAGAACAAATGAGAAAAGGTGTAGGAAGAATTTGCAAAGTGGGTTTAAATTTGACAATGTTTTCAATGGTGTTAGTGGTAGCGGAAAGAATTTCAATGAAGTTAGTGATCATTCGAAAGATACTAGAAGAGTAAAAGGAAGTTCACATTAAATAGTTATTATGAAGACAGTGATGATGAAATTCCATCATTAATTCCTATTAATGATGAAGCATTGATACCAAAGTGCAAATATATTAGTTTTAATCCAAAAGTTGAAATAACAAATTTTAAGTTTGAAAATGGAATGAAGTTCAAGGACGAGAAATAGCTGGGGGAAGCTATAAGAAAGTATGCAATTACAAATGGGTATAATGTTTCAATGGCAAGATTGATCATGTCGTTCGAGCTTTAAATTTTATAAGCCCTCAAATACTACAATTGCGCGGGTAACGACTGTAGTATAAGAGGTGTCGATCCTATAAGGAAGGTGACTAATCTAAGGCTAATAATATATAAAAGTCAAAAATAAACAATGCAACGGAAAGCAATCGTGAGAATTGAATTCAACCAGTTAAGACAAAAATTAAACACAAAGGAATTTCCTCTTCATGTCAGTGGAAAGGAGGTCCTAGACATTCCTAGCAAAAAGGTGAGCACTGATCATATTGATGATCTTGTCCACAACTAGGTATTTATCTTCCTACGTAGCATCAAATCTTCTATTATTTCTTTCCCTCCAGATGCAATAGATGGAGATGATAAAAATAATTTTGATTAAAATACCATTAGGTTGCAGTCTTTTTGTATAAGTAATCACCCCGTTCAACATTGATTCCTATTGGAAACTGTAGTGTTGTAAAGGTAATAAGTGTAAAATTCTACTCCATATTGCTTATGAAAAGTTGCAAAGGAAAAAGAAATGGTCTCCATCCTATACTACATTACAGCATAGTAAGTGAGTATCATCCTCACTCCTACTTCATTAACTTCTGATATGAAGTTTATTTTTAATGGCAAGCCATGTAATGAAGAAAGCTTTTGGACAAATGGAGTTTTTCTAATGTATTTGAAACCAAGGAACCATAGGCTGATTGATAGGGAATAATTTATAATATGACTGGTTTAAAAAATCCATTGAAAGTAAGTCCCCAAGAGATGTTGTCCTCATTTGTAGTGTTTTAAAGAGAGGGGAACTAGACCATAAGAGATTAAAAGCCTCTAAAATTTCCTTTCTATTCACCATTCATTATCAAAGAAGAGACTTTTAAGTTGAGTGTCATTCAATTACTCAGACTTAATCTGGAAATTAGGTTAGAGGGTTGATTTCCAACCTATTATCAAACCAAGTCCAAGTTTTATCTCCATTGCCAATTTTGTGGTTGATAGAAGGGTTGATGATAGCCCTCAATTTCATCATTTGCATTAATACCCAATATTCATCCTAGAAAAATTAGCCTGCTAGAAGTTGATAAACAAATATTTGAAATCTTGTGTTATTTATTAACTCTAGCAATAAATAGTTCTTCTATTTTGTTATTTTTTAAATTATCCTTTTATTCCTTTCACTTGAAAAAGCATATATAATATTTCCAAGAACAATCTTGTGCACAGTTAAATCCTCCCTCTTTATCATTTGTTTATGGAAAAACAAAATGTTTTACTCCTGTAAGCTAGTACTTGAAGTGTCGTTATTACATTGCAGTTACTTCTAAATGGGAAGAGAAAATTGCACTTGAAAAAGAGGTGAGAAATAGATTTAAATTCATCATTGCGTAGAACATCAGTTGTAGAAAGGTTAAGGAAGTCATTTAATCTATTTGTTGTTAAGTTTATCCTTAAAAGAAAGCCATAGAAACTATTGTCTTTTCCTGTTTTATCCATATTATGTTATGATAACTTATACTAGGTTTATAGTTTCTCAATAGGTTCCTATAATTGGTATTAGTAAAAAGCTCTAGAGGAGTGTTTAGTCTACCTCATTTTGTCTTCCTAGTTAGGGGTAATATTAAAGTTGAGAATATGCTCAATAGTATTGCTTTTTAGCATTTGTTCCAAAAGTAAAAGTGAGTTATTAAAAACTTCCTCCACTAAAGCATTATCAAGAATCGGGTTCTTTAAAAACTAAATTATGAAACTCTCCTTACTGACCACAAACCTAACTATTGATTACGTTAGAAGAACAATGATTTTCTATTTGATCTAACTTTTTCTCTTAACTTGATGATATTCAAAATAATCCATAATGAGTTAAACCTGGGTTGAATGCACTAGATATTTCATTGTTTAGGTAATACCACTTAACTCATAAAGCCCATTTATCATTAAAGATTCGACAAATATAATTTATTAGTTATTCTAAGTAGAAATATCTCTAGACCCCCTTCTTACTTAGGAAGGCATAATTCATTTTAGCTAGTGCATGTTTAGTAGTGTTTCTAACATATAGGAACTACATCATTAGTTCTTCGTTAGCTTTATGATATACTTTGTAAGCAAAATATGTGCAAATTATTATACATGTAAACTATTAATCACTAGGTTTATCAATTGAATTCTACCTACAAAAGATAGGCTCTTATGGCTCCAGTTGGAGATCCTTTTTTGTATTCTCTCTACCAAAGGTTGAAAGTTAACATAATTTGATCTTTTTAAAGATATAGGGATACTTATGCATGTGATAGGAGGTTTGCAACTTTTTAGAATAGTAAGAGAAGATAGACGATCGGAAATGTGATGAGCACCTAATAAAAATTTTGAAAAGCTTTTATTCTTATTAATAAAGAACCCTAAAATCTCTTTGAATGAGTTAAAAGTGACCATTAGTATACTAATTAAACATGCATTAGCTAAAGAGATAATGATGAGATCACTTGTAAATAAAGATTAATAATCCCTATCCTCTTGTATTTAGAATGATATTTGAAATTCCTTTTTGATGAATGACAAGCTTAATAAGTCTATTAAGGAATTCCATGCTTAAAGTGAAGAGGTAAGGAGACAAAATGTCTCTTTGCTTGACACTCCATCCACTTTCTATTACAATGATAAGTTCACTATTGATGAGGATACAATAAGAAAAAATAGATATACGCTAACCAATCTAATTCATAAAGATATCTTGAAAATCAAAAGCTCTAATTATATTCAACATGAAATTCCTATCTATAATGTCAAATGCCTTATATATGTCTATTTTTATAACACAATCTTCCCTTGATAGCTTTTTATTATAATTTTTGAATAACTCTTAAGCTAAAATGACATTATCCATAATTTTTCTTCTCCTTATAAAGGCTTCTTACATGGAATCAATATAGTGTGAGCTATTTGAGCCTAACTAAGATAAGTTTAGAAATGATTTTGTAAATGATGTTACAACATGAAATGTATAAATTCTTATCAGGACTTAGGGGATTTTTACCTTAAGAATAAGTCACAAAAAAGTTTTTTTAAAAGCTCTTTTAACAATCTACTATGGTTGAAGAACATGAGCACTACGTCTATCACTAATTCCTTTATCAAAGACCAAGATTTTTTGAAAGAATATGCATTGAGCCCATCAAGTCCAATAACTTTGTTAGGGTGAAGATCAAATAAGATTCTTTCAACTTCTAGTGCACTAAAATGCTGATATTAAGCTTTATTAGGGTGTAGATCAAACAACTTGACAAATGTTTCTAAAATTCTAGCTATTAGGCTTCTTGAACTCTTCTTTCTCCTATTGGAGTTTCCTAATACAAATGTACATATTATGATCTTGGCATTCAACACTATATAATGAACGCCCTTTTTAATCCATAATCCAAAACTAAAAAAGAGAAAAGGTTATCCTCTATAACGAACACCCTTTTTAATCCATAATCCTGCTATTAAGAATGAGACCAAGCATTTATAGTTAAAAAGGGCGGGTTTCTTACATAGGAAGAAGTCTATAAGGGTAGAATTCCACTTCACACCCTCTTTAAGAAAATGAGTTAAAGGAGCCATGATATGCTTGCCATCCGCTAGTAGAGGAGGAAATTAATGAAGATTGAAAGATGAAGAAGAGTCTTCCAATAATTAATACAAGTTTTCTTAATAAGAACTAGAACTAGGGTACTTATAATTGCAAAATTAGAGTTAAATGAGTGACGCACTACAAAAGTTGAGGATATCTTGTGAAGCAAGGTATTAGGTTTAATAGGATTTGAGGGGTTCATAAAAGCTTATTGACTCAAAATAGGAGTTGTTATAGAATGATTAGAAGAAGAAGAAGAAGAAGAAGAAGGGGTTATAAGAGAGGAAAAAGATTACTAAAGTAAATAAGAGTGTAGGACTGGGTTAGAGGACACAAAGTAGGAAAATTTTCAAAGTTTAGCATAAAGTTTAATATAATGCTAAAAGAGGTGATAAGGATAAGAAACCAAAAATATTTAAAAGAAAAAGAAGAAATTAAAATAAGGAAAAAAGACTCAACTAAGGAAGGAACAAGCTTCTAGCCAAAAGATAGGGAGAATAGCAATATGCTAGGAAAGAAAGAAGAAACACTAGCCCTAAAAGAAAGGAAACTAAAAGGAACACCAAAAGACAACACAGTGATAAAAAACAAAGTTGCCTGCCATAGAACGAAGAGTAATTAGAAGCAAAAGGAAAAGGAAAGCTTTAAGGAAGGCTAAAGAAGGAGGAGAAGGAGATCAAGAAGGAGGCCCAAAGAACCATACATTGCTAAAACTTGACATAAGGAAAATTGACTAAAAAAAAGGCAAGATTCAAATATTATTGAAGTAAAAGAAAATGATTTGTGAAGTTGAAAGCAACTTAAAACGATTATCATTACATTCCTTATTGTATTATGTTTTTTCTAGCCATATAAATTGATGTTTTATTTTCTTTTGGATTTAATAATTAGGTTTGCAATTTTCTTTAAATTATTTAATAAAATTTGGTTTAAGCGTCAATTTTTCTAAAAAGTGTAACCGAAAACTTTAGTTTTAATAAGATATGGATTTTGCCCCAAGTTCACAAAAACATAATCTAAAGTCGTAAATCCAAAAAGAAATTAAAATTAATTATGTTACATGCCTATACTTTTGTTGCTTGTAGAAGCTTTAAATTTTCTCTTACTACGTGATTCGCTTATTATCGTCATAGGGAGAAGTTAGGTCCAAAATCTTAAATCTTATCATAAATCCTAAGCACATGTCTTTTAAATTCATTTCTCAACTCCTAAGATACATATCTAGGCATTTTAATTTACAAGTCCAAAAATTCATTCTAAACATTTCTCAACTCATAAGACATAACTTTAGGAATTTTA
Source organism: Erythroxylum orinocense (assembly GCA_025531955.1). NCBI lineage: Eukaryota > Viridiplantae > Streptophyta > Magnoliopsida > Malpighiales > Erythroxylaceae > Erythroxylum > Erythroxylum orinocense. The sequence continues at coordinate 33,542,718 of JANZLX010000008.1, read as the reverse complement.
GTTAACAAGTCCGAAAATTCATCCTAAACATAACTTCATTAAAGGTCTTAAAGATATAGTTCTAGCTATTTTCTCTATTTTAAAGTCCTAAGATCTAACTCTAGTTATTTCATTTAATTTTTACAAAGTCCTAAGATCTAACTCCAGGCATTTCATTTAATTTTTACAAAGTCCTAAGATCTAACTCTAGTCATTTCACTTAATTTTTAAGTTATAAGATTTAGTTCAAGGTATTTTATTTTATTTTTAAGTTCTAAGACTCATTTCAAAGCATTTTATTTTATTTTCAAGCGCTTTAACACAACTCTAGGTATTCTATTTTTATTTTAAACCATATGACACAACTTTAAGCATCTTTGTTTTCATTTAAACCTAGGTAAAAATTCAAACTCCTAGGAATTCAACATGTTATATTTCTAATTCTTCACCATGCTTTTGTTTACTTCAAACTTAAGTTTATTTCTTCTTAAACTCTTCAAATTTGCAAAGATCTTTTAATACCTAGGTCTTTAATTAGACAAATAAAATAGAGGGCTTAACAACTTCCCTATTTTATAGTTTAATACCAAAACTCATTTCTCTTATTTATGACCATTTAGTTACTTTTTCATTAGTTTTTTTTAAATCTTCCCTTAAATTAGATATAAGGTGAACCCTTTGAATCAATTTCAATTTTTCGTTCCATTATTGTTAGAGGTATGCAAAGATGTCAATGGCAACTCTAATTAGTAATTTTAAAGAAAAATTCAAGAACCCAAATTTGACTATTTAATTTTTGTTCTCTAACCCCGTCCAAAAGAAAAAAAAATGAAAGTGAAAGCCACCTTCTTTTATTTGTTTCCATAACCTTGTAACATAAGATTTGTTTGATTTCACTTACATTATAAACTCTCTAATCCCAAAAAATATATAATGGGTATGTAATTATATAAAAAGACGATAAAACAAAGCATAATGGAGGTTACAAAATAACAATAATGCAATGTCTATATATAGAGAATAGAAAAATAAGAAAAGGGAAGGGTGTTAATAAATTTCTTATTCCATTTCTCAAAATAATAACTGAAAAATGAAGTATAATTCTTGAGGGGTTTGATCAATGAGCTCCCTTTCTCTTTACATCATAGTGATTTCTCCTTCCCATCCTTCAAGACATTAGTTGTTTTAATACACACTTTAATCAACCTTTGTATATATTGTTCTACTAATAGCCTAAGCAAATACAATACAAGTTTATTAACTCGAAAATCCTGATATCTCAATAAGATTTTTGCGAATCATGATATTTCATTAAGTACTTTTACTCTTATTAAATGACTAGCGGTGAAAAAGATAAGATAAATAATCTTTTGCTAACTACGTCGTTCATTCTAGTGGTAATCAAACTCGCATCATTTCGAAAAGACCAACCGTCAATTCTTGTAACGGTCATTAACTTCCTCTCCCGCCAACCCTTTTATATTATACGA
>JANZLX010000008.1:33508967-33538685 GCA_025531955.1 Erythroxylum orinocense | reverse complement strand
TAATTTCAATATAGAAAAAATGGAAATCAACATTAAATATTAATATGATATTCTTAAAAATCAAATTCAATATTATTAACAATAATTGTAAGTCTAAAAATAAATTTAGTCAAAAACAATGTCATTTCTTCCTTTTTATAAAAATAAAAACACAAAATTAATTTATATTACTATATATAAATTATATACTATTTATATAAATGATGTATTAAAAAGTTTGTTATATTAAAAAATTATCATAAACAAGAAAAGAATTGGCAACGATATTATTGTTAATTTAGCGATGATTATTACTTTTTTTTCTTACTTGGGCTTTCTTTTGTAAAATGTGACTTGAACAATGTATTCTTACTTTTTTTCTTTCAGAAGAGAAAACAATCATAATGCTCAGGCGAATTACTTTGGCAAGGTAAAAAGGCTTCATTATCCAGTTGTTAGTTAGAAAGCAAAACCCACGAGATTTTGTTTCCACGTGCTCGCCAACACAAAACAGTAAAATTCCATCACAGCTAAAGTCATAAACTTGATCATCTCAATCCCACAAGTTAATTGCGCAAAACAGAGTCTTACGTTTGAGGGAAAAAGAAGCATGCTCGCTCTTTTACAAATTTACATTGATCTGAAACGATGGCCATCCACGTTTGGACATGAATTAACAATTAAAAGCACAAGGAAACGCGGAAAAAGAAGCATTTACAGGGATAAGCCGTTTCGATGCAGTCCAATGAACAGACAGAGGATGATATAAGGTGACACAAAGTTTCTAAGCCCCCTACACTATCAGAAACCTTTTGAGTCATCAATGAGTCAGGTTCTGTCCCTTTTTGCAGATAGGCGTTTCAGAAACTCATACGTAGTAATCATGGTTATTGCAGACATTGAAGTTGAAACCCACCTTGGCCCCAATCCCCTGTAACAGGCTCCTAATCCACCTTCCTTCACCAAATTTTTAAATGTTTGCATTACTGTCAAGGGTCGTCTTCTTCCATTTTCTTCTCCATCAAGAACCTGCATGCGTGTTTTGATAGTGTCAAATGGCATAGTGATTATTGCTGAAACCCCGCTTGCCATGGCTGCACACGTTCCTTGCACGGCCACCATTGCCTTTGGGTCAGGCCTATAACCACAGCCAACCCCATCCCTACCGGCGACTTCATCTTTTCCATTTCTGTAGCATGAAATGCCATTCCAAACTAGCCTTTGTGCCACAGAGTAAGATGCCCACCAAACAGCATTAGACGGTGCATATGTCACTATTGATATCCCAAATCCCCTGTACAATCCTCTAGGACCATCTGCGTACAGAATTTTCCTGAAGGCATCGATACCATTCGTATAGGCACATGAATTTAAACTGGCAGTCATATGTTTACTGCTGTTGGTAATGTTGTAAGTGCATCCCTGAACCATGAGTCTCTGGCTCACCACATCAATTGGTGTCCAAACCAGCTGAGCAGCCATGGCAGAACTCAATCCCGCAGCAGCACTAGCAATAGCTGTTGCAATAGTATCCGAAAATCCTAATCTAACAGTGGCAGTCCCAACGCTGCTCTTGGTGATTTCAAGTGCTGCCATATAAAGAGCTCGAGCTGGTATTGTACCCATCAAAGACGTGCCAAAGCCCTTGTAGAATCCTCTAACCCCTTCGTGCTTCATGATCGAAAATGATAGGTTGAGGCACGAGATTGGAGTAGACAAAACCTGTTGCCGGGTTTTCAAAACAACAACAGGATATAGAGCAGCTGATAAACCTGAAAATAAACCAGCTCCAAGGACGAAAAATTTGGACTTGTCCAGCATATCCCAATCAATATCTGCTGGTATTTGAATCTCTGACGATGTTGAATCATCTTCAGCCATACCCAAACTCATTTTAGCCACTCATAAGGCTAGTCACCGTCCTCCTGTACAGTGACTTCAAGTAGACAATAACCAGCTACTCTTTTCTTCTCTACGAATCTCAATCTTAATTCTACAACAGGAGGCTAATTAAACCCTATAATTCCAAATATCCAAATCTTAACAACTGGTGATACACTAATCAATAAAGTACAATCCGTATAGCCAGTGGAATAAGACAAAAACAAGCAAAGTCTGAATCTTCGAAAGTGAAAAGGTTACGGCAAAAGGCTTAGGGGGCTTGAACTATAAATGTAGTGTATGAGGCAACAAACGGAGAGAGAAGGGCGCAGAGAGTGGTAGGTATTGAGGGTGGTATCTTGTTTTTTTTCCTTTTACGCAACCAGATTTGAGAGCGGACTTTAATCACCAAAAACGGCTCAATCATAACTTGTTATGAATCGAAAACCCACTTGCAATATGGTATCTATTAGCCTTATGGTATCTATTAGCCTTAACTGTGCTTACCCGCGATTGAACAGCATAGAACATCTTCGTCAGCAGGTGGTAAACTGACATTGGATAAAAAGGGTTTGTTTCTGTTAGTGTTTGATAGACGACTAGGATCACGAAACTCAAAACGGAAAGGGAAAGTGGATTATTGAGAGGAGCCCGGAGAGATGATGGGAAGAGAGTGGGTGTCAGTGACTGAAAGCGAAATGCATTTGTCGCTAGATACAAAATGGTAGAAAAAGAGGACAAAGAACATGGATTTTCGCGAGGGTTTAAGGGATCGAGGAAAGTCATCCATCGATTGCGGCCCACCCGCTGTTTCTATATGTAATGCCTCCGGTTTTTCCTTCTTTTTCTCTTTACCCTTTCCTTCAACTCCGCCCTCATTAGGACAGTAACCCTAACAATGGGCTCAACTTTAAACCAACGGCTCCCAAGAATACATCCTCTATTTTCATAAATATGTTCTAATCTTGAATCAATGATTCACACGTTTAGGTGGGACTTATATAAATATGTGGTTAAAATTAGTAGCATAAACTTAGAATAGGTTAAATAATACAAGTGATCTCGTATACAATTAGTTAATTTTTTAATTAACTCTTACATATAATATTAATTTTTTGATTTTATGTCATGTAAGATGGGAAATGGATAAGTGTGCATAAATTTTAATTCTTGTAAAATGATCAATAATTTATGGGATTATAAGTCTATGAAATTGGCAAATTGTTAGACAATCCAATCACACTTGTAAATACATTCACAATTAGCAAGCTTAGGATATAAAAGAAAGTAGGGAAGAGTTAACCAAATTGATTGTGTCCACTCTTTATGTTTCTTTTTAAGATTAATCTACTAACTTTTACCTTTAATAGTGAAAGAAACATTTCTTACAATCTTCTTCTTTCACTTGACACCGAATCCTTCTACAACATCTTCTTCTTTCATTACTATGAAGATTAGTCCTTTAAAACAATATTTTCACTTATAATAAAATTAATCATTTATAGCTTAAAAAATAAACAACTTGAAACTTAATTTGTTATCATATTGCAACAAACAACTACATTATCCCTCCTTTTCTCAAACACAATACTATGGCTCATTGACCATGTATAAAATGCATTAAAAGCTCATAAATACCTCTCGCGGCTCATATAACTCATTTAGGGCTCATTAACTTTTTACAACAATTAAAAACTTCAATATTATACATGATTCTTTTTATTATATAGTTTTTCTACTCTAAAATTTTCTCTATTACAAATCTACTACTTACAAGCTAAAGTAAGTTCCCCTATTGTTAACGAGCAATGTAACAATCAGTAGAGGTCAATTCCATGAGGAAGCTATGTTAATCTTGCAAAGTCTCCTAAGATATGTAGTCTAAAGAATTAGTGAAGATAATTGATGGATATATTTTAGGTAATAAGATATAAAATAACACAAAACCTACATAATAGCCAAAAGAATCAAAACAATGAATGTAATGAATAAAGAAATTGATGATAATTAATGCTTAGATAAGTACTTTCTCTAGTATCATTTTTAATATCACGATTCAATTAACTTATATTGGATTTTTCATCTAAACCAGTAGAATTTTCTATACTGTAAAGTTGCACTCTTTTGAGCTATAACTACCTATTCTCCGATTAGTTATTTCGTATCTCTATCAAGTAACATGCATTTAAATGCGTTAAGCACTGTGAAATTCTACAAAAGGTTTCAACCAAATACAAGAAAGATCATACAAGTCTATTAAGAACAAATAATGATCATTTTCAAATATAAATCTCACTTTATAAATCAAATTGAATCAATTCGTTGAAAGATAAATATTAGAATTTTCTCTATCTAAAAAAAGAAAAAATTTAGCCACATAGCACATTCAAAATAATGTAAATAATAAAAAACAAATAAATTATGAAAAATAATTATAAAAGAAGATCCTTATGTTTTGAATAGCTTGATTCATTAACATGAGTTTATATCTTGTTTCTTTAATGAAAAAGACTTCAAAATTGACCTTTTGAGGGTTAGAGTACCACCTAATCGCTAACCCTCACCTTAAAAAAATGGTTAAATGGTTTAAATGTTAAAAGACTATATGGCTTTGAAGAATGTCAACAAAGAAATGTGACTTGAGCTATAGTCATGACACAAACTATGTGCTAGTTATTATAGAAATAGGAGGATCCATAGTTTAAGGCCATAAGTGTGCAAAAGAGTGAGTCTTTCCTTTTGAGGAAATAGGAGTATCCATAACCTGGGTGGTCTAACTTGTGTCTATGGGCACTAATATATATTTAAAGTGTAGAAACCTTAATTTTTAGAGGACTTTTGGAGACTTACACACTTGAACATCTTCTTCTCTCCAAAGGTTAATGTTATCGTTGGGAGGTTCGTAAACCCTCTAAAGGTTGATTTTGAAACTATTTTTCATCGAATTTACATCCATCTTAATGGATCAATCTACCAACATCATCAGTATTTTCATCTAGAACATTTTCTATCATAATGTCTTTGATCTTGTTTACTATTTTTGTTGTTTTGAACATAATTAGTAGCTATATATTTTATAGTTTAGGTGAGGAAAAATCCAAGTGTTCATCCTTGTATGAATTCATTTATTTTGATTTATAAATCTTGAAATATTTTTATAAGCTATCTTCGAATAATCTTAATGCAGAGTTAATTATGGAAACTATTAAATCTGACATAAATTCACTTTTGGATTCCTCAAGAAAGCCTACTTATGAGTAAACCACAAATTAGGTAAGACTATTCAATAGAGTGTTAGAGATGGACCTACATGATTTCTCTAACATTAGGGTGAAACCTCTCGTAGAATTTCTATATCTTAATTCATTGAAAGAGATATTAGCTTGGTATAGATATAAGTTAACCAAATGGAGAATAGATGGTGGTTCCTCGAAAGAGTGCAATTTTAGTGTTTAGGAAGTCATAATAGTCCAGATAATATAATTGTTCTAAATTAATTGAATTATAAAATCAAGGGTTAATAAGTACTCATTTAAGATTGAATTCTTTGTTTGATTAATTATTTTAGTTTTAATTATCTTTGATATTGTAATGTTGTGATAAAGGCAGCTAGCACTCGACTTCTTAAAGCATTCCTAATACTTGTAAATGGATTCTCCATGATGTTGTTTTATCCTACAAATCTATATCCTTATTTTAGCTATCTTTGATGCTAGAAAGTACTTCTCCAAAAATAACCTCTTTATTTAGATACATATGCTCACACTCCCTGTAGGTAAATAAAAAAGGGAATCTTTAATTAAAATGGAAAGGCTTTTAACATAATCTACTTTTTTGTCACCCTTAAAGGTCTCATACCAAGGCATACCACATTGAGCTCCTTGAGATGCTTGTGAGCATCCTCACCTGCAAAGCTATAAAAATTAGGCAAAAGATGGATTAAGCTAGACTTAACCTCAAAAGTAATATGTTTAGCAGAATTTGAAAAAGTTGATGCATAAAAGGCCTTTGAGTCAAGTCTAGGCTAACTAACTCTCTTAAAGTTCATAGATTGGCTATAACTTCTTCCAAATCAATTCTCTTCTTTATTCCTAGAGTGTTTATATTTTTTGTACGCACCTTAGTAGTTTCCTTTCGATCTTAGGATCCAATTGTATAAGGTTTTTATAAAAAGATCTAGACACTATCATACACAAATAATAAATATAAAATGATCAAGAAATAATTATCAACACTAATTGTAAACAAACATATATACAAAACATCAATTAATATAAAAACCTAAATCACTTCACCCCTAGACACATTAGCAAAATTCTTAATGTGCATCAAACACACCAAAAAAATCTAACTCTGTGAAACTAAATTTGAAGTAGTGGTGAGAAAGGATCATATCTACAAAGAGTGTGTGTTTAGCTTTTGTAGTGAATGAATTAGTGTTTAGGATTGTGGGGTTTGGTTGAATTCAATTAACAAAATAAAGCCAAACTAAACTATGGAAGACAAATCAAATCAAACAGTACAAAATTGTTAGGATTAATCAATGAGTTTTGAATCTAGTTTATAGTTTAATCTTGACCTTCACACGAATGTGCACAATCAATCATTATATTGTTCTCGTACCTCCTTTTGAAACTATTAATCATAAATTAATAACAAACTCTATTAATCCCAATTTTCCCCTAAGTTGAAACTAATTAAAATAAGCTCTTTAATTAGGTCTAGCTATCGGATAAACTAGAATTAACTCTCTACATTTAGCGTAAAAATTGTATTATGAAATAGGAAAATAGGTTAATCTAGGCGGCAACCATATAAGCTCGGGTAATTTAACCTATGTGATGTTATCCTTAATGATGCATGGCCATTAGTTTACCATAAGTGAATCAAATTTACAACAATTACGTATTGCAAACTAGATTCTAATAACAAGTACATACATAAATAATTTATTTGAAATATCTAAATCATTTATACATAAACCCAAAAATTACTCATAAAATAATATAATCAATTTTAAAAAGAGAGTTAAGAACAACATCACTAGATTAATCAATTCCTATATAAGTTTATCAACTTTAATATCCCCTTTGAACTGGAAAGATGAAGTTTAGCTCCTTATAGCTCTAAAAAGGGAAAGGGACCTTTTACAGTGCAAAATTAGGGTTTCGTGGTTATATACAGTCAACTACATGGGTGTATAAGTGACCATATATATTAATTTTTTTTAGAAATTATAGAGTTACATGGTCCTAGAGAGATACACAGCCAATTCACCTACACTATCATATAAGTCCCTATATGGGTGTGTAGATCTTAGGGTTGTTTGAAACAACATCTTCAAGATCATACATGTTTCCAGTGAGTTACATATTCCCATACATGGCTATGTAAGTCACAGTAACTCCAATTCTTCCATTATTTGTCCCATCTGCTTCCTAATTCTTCTCCTTTTTTCTCCACAAAGGCAAATAATATCAAACATCAATAAAATGGCTCTAAGGATGCGAATTTAACTCTCTAACTTGTACCTAAACTAAAATATAAACCAAAGTAAGTATCTTAACTGTAACATAACATTAAGCATTAAGCATTAGGGAATAAATATGCCAACATTTAAACACTTATCAATAAACGTTCTGTAGGTCGTGTTTAGCATTTAAGTTTAATACATATATAATTTCTAATATTTATTGGAATGTATCTTCAACATTTCATTGCAATTGCTCTCCAATTACCTTTTGAAGAGTGTTCTTGATTTCCCTTGCTTCATAACTACAAAAATAAAACTAAAAATTCCACGTAATAAATAGAAACAAATAAGGACCTAATCGAATTTTAAGGGAGACAAGCTGATATGTTCTTAATTGATTAGACATTTATTCCATAACACTTAGATTAATGATATGAAAATACTTAAGATACTCATTTTAGTTCATATTTGATTTTAGATACAATTCGGAAGCAAAAGAGCTAAAATGACTCGAAAGCACTATATTTGAGTCATCTTCTTGAGACTCGCACCCACTTGTCTTAATGGAGTAAAAAGGAGAAGAAGAAGGAAAAGGATTAGAGCAAGAGAAGATAAGAAAATACATAAATTGAAGAGCATGAAGTGGGTTGAACTAGCTCACGGCCATGTATGATTTGTCATGCCCGTGAGACACATCTCACGGGCATGACAATTATGTCATGGGCGTGCAAGGTGTCTCACGACATGAGAAATGTCCACCTGTCCTATTAGCCTACTTTTTAGTATAAAATGATATAATGTGATGACAAAAGATATGTTTTCGTTTAGGGTTTTTGTTTTTAGGGTGTGAGCTCTAGATTTTGAAAAACAGAAGGGGAAAATCTCCATTCCTTTGGAGACTGATAGTTGTGCATTAGTATGTGTTTTTCTAAGTATTAGGCATTTGTTTATTGTATGATAGGTTAGTATTATTGTGTTTTAGGACTTATTTTGTGTTTTTTTTGTTTAGTTTGATCTTTATGGTTGTTCTTTTATGTTTGATATTAGTTTAGGGTAGGCATTGATCATTTTGGTTTAAGAATGGAGAGTGGGCACTTTGTGATTGAGCTAGGGACCAAAAGAAGAGAAGAGAAGTGGAGCTGCTAAAAAACAAGAACCCACGACAGTGGAAAAGGGCATGTTTCCTACAATTGTGGGAAATTTATGGAGAAAGTTTCTGTCAAGATAACCTATGATTGTGGGAAGCATAAGTATAATTCCCACGATCGTGGGAATTAGAAGTCAAAGAGACACGCGAGTTTCTCGTATTTTTTAGGTTTTCGTAACTTTATAAAGAGGAGAATCCCGAGAGTCATTAGAGAGTCATAGAACTTGGTTCTTGGAGCTAAAAGACATATTGAGAGCCTAGAAATAGGTGGCGATCCAAGGATTCATTCCCGATTAGGCAAAGATCACCTTGTCATCCAAATTTTCCAGATTTGGATAAAGAAAAGGAGGAGTTGTCCTGTCCAGTCTTATTTCAATTTCTTTCCCTTCTAGCATGTTTATCATGGATTATTTGATTGTTGAGGATGCTATGGATATTATGATTGGCTAAACAATTTTTAGGGTTTTCATTTGAGATATTTGTGAACCTTTGATTATCAATTTAATGATATACATGTTTGTGTTATTTACTATGCTTAAACCTTGCAATAAATTGAGAGAGTGAGCTTGGTAATTTATGTTAATTGTACAACAAGAGTTGACAATTAATAGACCTATAAATAGTAAGTTATTGATTTATTAGGAAGAGATTTCAATAGATCAATACACTACCTATAAGATAGCTTCATATCTAGTTAAATGCTTAAGAAAGGCTTTGCATATCGAGAGATACCAAAGTTAATTCTAATTTATTTAACTAGTGACATTTAGTTACACCTTAAGAGAGGGTAACTAGAATTTTAGGAAATTTGGGATCAAGCGTAAATTTAATCAATGAATTAGAGGGGAGTAAATAGGGATAATGACAAGTCCTAATGTTTAACCTTGATTTTCTCCTAGTCTTAGTTTACGATTTTGTTTTGGGTTGGGTTGGGTTGTTCCCTTTTACTTTTAGTTTGTTTTTATTTTACTTATCTTTTTAAATTTGATTAAAACAATTTCTTAAATAAAGAACAACCTGAATTAAGTGATGCCTAAGCACAATCCTCGTGAGATCGATATCAGCTTTTAACTACAAGTACGATCCGTATACTTGTGGTTTTGAGCGTAAGACTAGTAGTGTGTTTTGCATTCAACAAAGACCTAAGGAGGGTTAGCTACCCGACAATGGTTCAGAGGAAATATTGATGCCGAAGAACCTGGTTAAGCATTTTTGTCATTGTTTTTGTTGTTCTTTCTCTCTTTAGGGATTGATTATGTTATCCTATAAATGATCTTTATTCTCGTTATCCTTAGATTTTATTATGTATGAACTCATTGTTAGAATCTTAAACACAATTTGTAATTGTTGTGTTTGGATATTGCTAGAATCATCAATTTAATCTGTAATTATTATGTTGAGATTCATTTATAGTAACTAACGGTTTCATCATTAGGAATACAATATGTAATTGTTGGGTTTCCGATTAAGGATAACATAACCTAGGTTAAATGACCTGAGTTTCTGTGGTTGTTACCTTGATTAATCTTTTTTCCTAATTCATAATTCAGCTATTTAATTAAATTTAGAGATCGTATCATAGGTTGTTTGATAGCTAGATTAATTAATGAGCATCTCTTAATTAAACAAGACCTAAGGGAAAATTGGGTTAACAATGCTTATTATTAACCTACGATCAATAGCTATTAGGAGAGGTATGAGAACAACAATTCAATAAAGTATGTTCAACCGTATGTAGGCTGAGATTGAACCGATGATTAGGTCCCCAACGAATTCATCACTTTCATCATTTTTAAGTTGTTTGATTTAATTTTCTTTCATTAGCTTAGTTTCATTTTAATTTCTTATTTGAAAACAATACAAATCTTCCCCCAACCTAAACACCAATTAATTTCATTTCAAAATCTTGACAAACACTCTCTTTAGGATCGACCTAGACTCACCACTACTATAGTTATAGATCTTGTTATTTTGAGTAGTATTATGACAGGCTATGTCAATTCAGGTGTCATTGTAGGGAGTGTGGGCATTAGTTTTTGTTCTTGATTTTAATTGGTGTTTTATACATATTTGTTTATAATTAGTTTCTTTTCATTTATTTTTTGTTCTTTTCACTTTTTATTTAGTATTTATATGAAAAAAATTCATGGATAGAAGTAATTTCTTTTATAACTCATATTCCTAATCATATAACCAAGTTTGGAGTAATCATACGAACTTTAGTTATGAATGGGATAATTAGAAAATTTACTTCTATGATAGTTTGCTGGACACATAACAATTCCCGTGTTGACTAAAAGCTTCTTATTATGACTCAGATCTATCGCTGGAAGAATTGCTTAATGTTATGGCTGCCAACAATATTCAAATTCAACTGAATAATTTACAAATTCAGCAGAATACTCTACAATTTAGCAAGATGGAAGGAAATTTTAGCATGATACGAGGTCTAATGTCCAAGATTTGAAGAACCAATAAAACTTACGTACATCTTTGGAAGAATTAGTTAATGTTGTCGCCACTAACACTTTACAATTTCAGTAGCATATGAAACAGTTCCAACAAGATGCAATGTCTAGATGGGGAGATATCAACCACCTAGAACCATAAAGACAAGAGGTGCAACCATACCAACTTGAGGCGTACCTAAGGGATGTTAGTGGAGAGACCTTACAGAGTGAAGAGGAGCTTAAGAATATTAAGAGAACTACTCAAGGAATTGCTTGTATGGAAGGAGTGGAGAAGGAACTTGAAGTAGAAAGGGATACATCATTTTGCTCAAAGGAAAATATTGAGCTGCTAATTATTGTTAAGAGTAACTCTTTATCTTGACCTAGCAGGCCAAAGAAATTGAATGAAGAAGAAAGAGGTGAAGAGAAAATCGAGATATTTCCATAGTGCATGGAGTTAGTAGAGATTAAGAATTTAAAGATAAGGAAGATGCTGAAGGTGAATGATTATCAACTTAGGCCTTATCCTAAACAACCTCATATGGAGGAAGCGCAAATTGTGACATCCGAAGATTATAATTTTGTCACGTGAGGAGAAAAAAGGAGTCGAGCCAGCAACGCTAAACAAAGGCACTTCTTGGGAAGCAACCCAAGGGAAGTTTATTTCTTTTCTTTACATTTCAACATTTCTTTCTTATAAGCAAGTTTGTTTTTAAGTTTTAAACAAAATGAGAGAGAGAATAAAACAAACAAATAAATATTTTCTCTTTGTCTATTTTTTCTATGATTATAAAGTCATGATTAGAATGTGAATTAACTAGAAGAATCCATGGCAACTTTAACATGTACTTTTGCTTGTGATTGGCTAATATGCATTATATTTAGAATAGTTGTGACTAGTGGTAGACACAAGCTAGTGAGATTTTGAGCCTGTATAGACTAACACATCCATATTAGTTTTATTGACTTTTGTTTATATGTTACCTTTATGACATGTAAATCCTAACTTTGCTTTGATTTTTTATTTAAGACCACATTTTTATCACATAAATGAATGTGAAAATGATATAGTCATTCTTTGTTTCATAAGCTACATAAACCAAATTGCTTACCTATTTATATGATTTTCCTTTTAATAAGCCCCTTTGAGCTTTATTAGCCTTTCTTTTTGTATTAACCACATTACATGCTATTAAAATTAACCAAATTTCCTACCCCAAGCCATAAAGGTAGTGGAGCATTTATTAATTTTTAATGATTATGGATGTACAAAACTCTAAGTGCAAGGGTATGCATATATGTGGTTTGGTTATATTTGTCAAATTTTCATGTTATGAAATTCCAATATTGATGTAGCTTCTTTCAATTTTTAAATGAAAAGAAAAAGAAGGGAAGAAAAAGAGAAAAGTAGAAGGAAAGAAAGAGAAAAAGAAAATTTTTAAATAAAAGTATCCACGAGGAAAGGTAATTGTTTTGCAAATTTATTTATGATTAATGTCTCCTCCTAAAGTTTTATGAATGGGTAATTTGAACATGATGCATATGAGGTAGATGTGGCTTTGAAGGATCACTCCTTTTAGTTTCTATATATTGTCATCAATTGTATAAGTGATTCCTTCTATTTGGTTATGTTTCATATGGTTTGTGGTATGAGAATTTGAGCTTGAGCTAGGAAATATAGTTTTTACATTCATCATAGTTGATGTAAACAATTGTGAGTGAATGTTGGTTTTTGTGCTTGATGTTATATTGAGTGTTTTTCTTGTTTCACTAACTTTGATGGCTTTTTATGCTACTTTACCCAAATACATCTCACCTTAACACCCTTACCCATATTACAACCTTAAAAAGTTCTTTGATTCATGATTATGCTCGTGAACCTTAATGGCAGAGAAATTAAATGATATGCAAAGTTGCAGAATGTTATGATTATGAATGGTATTTGATTGTACCCATGAATCTATCTTATTTAAACACATTTTGTCCAAGTCTACCTTTAGATTGCTCAGTTTCTAAAGATGATGAATGATGACTGATCATGAGTGGAAACATTTAATGTTGATTTCTTGATATGGTTTTTGAAAGTTATGCATCTTTGCTTATGATTATATATTCTTGGGAAATATGGGAAATGAGCAAATGTTTTTGGGTCTATGATTTTGAATATATTGTTTTTCTAAAGGACGGTCAAAAGCTAAGTGTGGGGGAAATTGATATATGCTTAATTGGTTATACATTTACTCCATAGCACAATGATTAATGATATGAAAATGCTTAAGATACTCACTTTAGTTCATATTTGATTTTAGGTACAACTCGAAAGAGAAATATCTAAAGTGATTCAAAAGCACTATATTTGAGTCTTCTTGTTGAGACTCACCCCCATTTGTCTTTATGGAGTAAGAAGGAGAAGGATTAGAGTAAGAGAAGATAAGAAAATACAAAAAATGAAGAGCATGAAGAGTGTTAAACCAGCTTACGGCCATGACAATTGTGTCATAGGCTTAAGACATCTCCCAGGCCCATGAAACACCTTATATGGGTATGAGAGATGGTCATGAGTCCCATAACTTGCACTCACGGCCATGAACAACCACTCACCCTCGTGAGAAATGACCACTTGTCCCATTTTAACCCTACTTTTGGTATAAAATAATATAATATGATGATAGAAGATATGTTTCCATTTGGGGTTTTCGTTTCTAAGGTGTAAGCTCTTAGTTTTAAAGAAGAGAAGGACAAAGAACCCAATTAAGCATTTCTTTCATTGTTTTGATTGTTCTTTCTCTCTTTATGAATTGATTATGTTATCCTATAGTTACAAATTTGGGTTTCCATCTATGAATGATCCGTATTCTCATTATTGTTAGATTTTTTATGTATGAACTCATTGTTAGAATCTTGAACATAATCTGTAATTGTTATATTTGGATATTGCTAGAATCTTCAATATAATTTGTAATTGTTATGTTGAGATTCATTTGTAGCAACTAATGGTTTAGGATTATTAGGGATACAATCCATAATTGTTGTGTTTTTGACTAGAGTAGAATCGTTAGGGATAACATAACCTATGTTAAATGACACAAACTTGGGTCATTAATTGTTGCGTTTTTTATTGGTGTCGAATCATTAGGGATAACGTAACCTAGGTTAAATGACTTGAGCCTGTGTTGCTATTGCCTTGATTAATATGTTTTACTAATTCATAAAGCAGTTGTACAATTAAATGTAGAGATCGTATCTTAGGTTGTTCGAAAGCTAGGTTTAATTAAAGAGCATCTCTTAATTAAATGCAACCTAAGGGAAAATCGGGGTTAACAATGCTTATTTTTAACCTATGATTAATAACTGCTAGAAGAGGTATAAGAACAACAATTCAATGAAGTATGTTCAACTATGTGTAGGCCAAGATTGAACTAATGACTAAGTCCCTAACGAATTTATCACTTTAATCATTTTTAGGTTGTTTGATTTAATTTGCTTTCATTAGTTTAGTTTCATTTTAATTTCTCATTTGAAAACCAAACAAACCCCCCAACTAAACACCAATTGATTTCATTTCAAAAACTTTCCGTACACTCTGTATAGGATCGACCTAAACTCACCATTATTATAGTTGTAAGTCTACTTATTTTGAGTAGTGTTATGACACACTACGTCATAAACCAACTGAAAAATAAGAAACAAAATATGGTCTACAAAAGCAATAATTCAAAATGAAATTAAAGTTTATAAAAGAAATTTGGTTAACTTTCCTTCTAAAAGTAGCTTGTTTAAAACTCTTTAACTTAAATTTCTTCTTAGACTTAATTGAGCGTCATCAATAGTTAAGGTCTCCATTATATCTTTTATTATGTTATTAGTATATCTTTAACCTTTAGTCATTCATGTTGAAGGTAACTTTCTCTAATTGTGATGTCTCAATTGTCCCATGATGAAATACTTTTGTGGTAGTAAATGACCTAGACCATTGGAATTTTAGCTTTATTGGAAACAATCTAAGGTTAGAATTATACAACCACATTTGATCACATTTTACAAATTCTTTAACCAAAATGTGTAGGTCTTCTCTTCTCTTGGTTCGATCCTTGTATGTCCTCATATTCTTATATTTGAATAATTGTGATACTTCTAGTTCATTCAGTTGTAACATTGTCTTTTAATCTACATTTTCAAATCAAAATTTAAGAACTTTGTTACCTAATATGATTTATTCTCTAACTCAATAGGTAAATGACATGCTTTCTTAAAAACTAACCTATATGGTTTCTTACCAATAAGTGTTTTATAACTTGTCCTATAAGCCTATGGAGCATCATTTAGCTTTATTGCCCAATCCTTCTTATAATTCCCTATAGTCTTTTCTAGAATTCTTTTGATTTCCCTGTTAGATACTTCTATTTGGCCACTAGTTTGGGGTGTTAAGATGTTGCAATTTTGTATGAGATTCTACATTTATGCAATAGTCTGTCAAGTCATACATTTAAAAAAACTATATTATTCCTAATAATTGCTTTATATATGTATAATTAAGTGAACATATTTTTAAGATTTTAATTACAACTCAAGAATCTCTAGTAGGTAACGTTATTACTTCTACCTCTTTTGGAATATAAGCTAATTGCATCAAAATGTTCTTTTCTCCCTAAAGGGACTAAGGAATAAACGTTTATTGTAAAGAGACTCTATTCTATTAAGTTATAATATATTACCTGTAACTAAAGTTTATGAATCTTTCCTTAACAAGTAATGCAGTAGTGTATATGAGTCGATCCCTTGATGAAGTTGTGTGGAATATAAAATCTATAACTCTGAACTAGGCTAAACTAAAAAAATAAAAACTATGAGTCAATCCCTTAAGGAAGTGATATGGAATAGAAAACCAAAAATTAGGATTTTTGCACTAATAAATGCTTGTTTGACTAGAATTAACGCCCAAATTTTATGTGTTTTGCTTGTTATTTAATAGTTTTATAGTATTTTTGATATTTAATTCTCTTCAAGTGCATTTATAGGTAATAATTGCCTTTATGGACCAAAAGGAGAAGAATTCAGATAAAATCATGGCATGGAGTGAAGATTTGGAGCAAGTTGAAGATATATGACCATGTACAGTAACTATGTAAGTCTTTGTTAATGTGTGAACAATTTTAGTTCTGTTTGTGTAGAGTTACAAGCCCGTGCATATTGATATACATAATCATGTTGTTACCTATGTAATTCTCCACGCCTCTGTGACATTACAAATTCAGGTGTTTTTGGAGATACATGGTCACTCACATGCTTGTGTACAACTAAAAAACCTAGTTTTTACTATAAAAGGATGTGAGAGGAGGAAAACGAAGAGAGCTGAGTTTTTAAATAATTTTAAGATGTAAGACACTTAGAGAGATGACAATTCTGATCAAGGGATGAAGAAAACACCAAGATAACATCAAAAGATCCGTTAGATAACATCATCCAATCCAAACTTGCAAGAATATTCAATAAAAGAGAAAGAGAGATTTAGAATTATGATTAAGAGAGATTTAGAATTATGATTTCTTTATTTTTTCCATATTTATATTTGGTTTTATTTTTTATGAGTAGGAACTAAACGTGTTTAGTGTCTAGGTACGATGAATCCTAATTTGTGATAACAATATGTTTTAATCTTTTATCCAATACAATTATATGGATTGATTTATTATGATTCAATTATGTGTTTTATTCTTGTTCTAATATATCCATAATATTAGTGCATGATTTGATTTTATATGATTGAGACTGAGACATTCTCTTATATGAATAGATTACCATAATTGGAAGGAGTTGCATATAGACCTAAAGATAGGTCGACATAAATCCTCTAGATTATGGCCAAAAATAATAGTAAAATTCACAAATCGATAATGGAATCCTAGGGGTTTTAACTTGAAATATTTATGTTAATAAATTAATGGATTAGTTGTTAATAATCTTGAGAAATATATTAATATAAGATAGGAATTTTCATGGTTCAATAATCGATAATATAATTACATGATAAAGGGTTAATAATTAAGGATTCTTAGGAGGATTCATTACCTAGACATTATTATTTGATATTGACATCTTCTTAGTATTTTATTTGTTATGAGTTCAGTATTATTTTTAAATCTTAGCCTATTTGGCCAGTTTATTTTTAATTAAAATTCACAATCTGTTTCATAGGTTAGATAATAGAAAAACTATAACTACTAGTTCTTATAGTCTTCGTGGAATCGACTGATACTTACCAGTGCTAGCTACAACTATGTCGTGGACTTGTGGTATAGTTTAATGTTGATACTAAATAATAACCAATCATGCACTTATATATGTTTTTATTCCCGTGGACATAGTTTAGGCCACAGTCGTGGCCCATTATATTTCATCTAGAATTATTACACAATCTTTGGTATGATCATATTCCTAGACCATAAATCTTCCTATTTTACCTTAAATTATTACACAATATTTGGCTTGCCTATGCTTAGAGACTATTGATCTCACTATTCACTTAAAATTTATACATGGTCTCTAGCACAATTATGGCTTAGGCTGCATTATTCTACATCCATTCCTTACTGCCATATAAGCTCTCCTTATTTCATGTTCTAGCTTATGTATCTTATTGCATTTCATCCATATAGTTTATGTGCCAACTATATTCCTCTAAGAATTGTGATTTTCTTCATGCTTTTTATTAAAATATCTTAAAATTCTTAAATATTCTTAAGTCAAGGTCAATTTAATATAATTATCTAAAAAGAAATAGGAAACAAAGTAATTTAACATCAAGATCAAGAAAAATAGTTAAGAAAATATGTAGGTTTTTTAAGCACATGAACTATCCCCACACTTAAGCTTTTGCTTGTCCTTAAGTATTATTAACTTAAAATGGTAGAAATTTGAGGGAAAATTAAACAAATAAAATAGAGAAATCATGACTATCCATCATCTTCCCAAATGCTTTATTTTTTTAACTAGTTAGGTATTTAGATACTTTAAGTTATAATTCAATTCAATCCAGTCTAATAATACTTCAAACATGAACTTAATCTACACAACTCAACCTAGTTTATAAAATTGATAACACAAGTATAAAACTTTAGTTTTCAAATATTTTAGTAACCAAATTAATATTAACATAAAAGCTTATTATTGAAATAACGAATAAGAATTTGAGGCTTATTTAAAAAGTCCCCAAACCTTTTGACTTGTAAGTAAACACCTTGTTATGAATATTCTTTGTTACTTAATTCACTAATTCAAATGGTGACTAGTACTACTCTTTAACTTTAGATTAAAGTTAGCGGAGTTAACTTGTTGATGTTTATTTATTCAAACATTTTTATTTTCATTTATATATTTTGTTAGTGGTATGATAAAATGCTTGAAAAAAGAATCCATTTCTATTTTAAAAATATGCCTATATTATATAAAAGCTTCAATTTTCAAATTATTTGATTAAATTAAAAGTAAGTTAGTACTTTTATGCTCCTATATATTTGAAAACTAATTGAATACATTATAATTAAAGTTCAAGTGGCTCAACCGAATTATTCTTCTTTCATTGTAAAAGTTTCCAAAATTATTGCCTATTAAACTAACTCAGATGAAATTAATCCACTAAGATAAATCATAAAAATTAGGGAGAAAAAATAAATATTTTCCTCCATATACTTAAGTTGTACATTGTCCGCAATGTACTAATTATAAACAACGAAACCAAATTTAAGGAAAATAAAAATATAAGAGGAGATAGGAAAATAAAAGGAAAAAAATATTTTAGCTCTTTATGTTGCCTACTATCTATGGTAAATATGATTGATATCTAAAATTTATTTGTACTTTGTAAATAAAACTAAGAAAAATAAAATATAATAAAATGCAAATGGAATTAAGCATAACAACGTAAAAATAACCAAAGATTATTAAGTTACCTACTAATGAAAAGTAAACAAGAGAACAAAACAATGTTGTTTTAGTTGTATATGAAACAAAAAGAAATTGATAATCTAAGTGAAAATATTGAGAAATAAGACCATCATGAATCTAGTAAAATTGCAACCTCTTTTATCAATGCTAACAAAATTGGGTACTATGAACAATTAATCTGGTGGAGCGTAACGTTGTTATTCCATAGGTATTTTTGTCAAAGAGATAGTAGACACTTGCTTCTCTAACTGTTGCACCTATATCTTCATTAATTAGGTATCCTTCTTTCCATGTTAACATATATTTACAATTAATTTTGCTATCCATATCCATTAATATCATCCCTTTGAAGTTAGTAGTGAGCGTTAAAGAACCCAATTTGAAATTCGAGTCTATAATAAAAATACAACTCTTTCACCATCTTATTCAATAAATATCCATAAAAAATTATCCTTATTTTTTATTATTCCATGTCTTTTAAATATATTGTAAACTAGAACCTAAGGTTGCATGATCCTCACCACATGATACTTTCTATATAGAAGAGGTCTTGATATAGAAGAGGTCTTGAGTTATAACTATATCATCTTATTCAGCCCTCTTTGTAATGGAATATGTAATGACACAATGCAAATAATGATTAATAGGGGAAGTGATTTCCAAATTTGTACACTCAGTTAGAGGATTGTTAGTCCTTATGGTATATTCCTACAATGTTGTTAGTTAACTTAAGTAGAACAATTGATCCTAGTTCATCTTTGGACCGGTTGGTCTTGATTTGATAGGATGAATGAAGCCTACACTTCACTAAAAACTTATTGAAAGACAATTTCCAAGTTTCATTTTTGTACAGAAGTACAACACCAATCTTATCATTCCTACTTAAATTTATATTAAATTTGATAGTCAATAAGATTTCTAAAGTTATCTCTTTAAAGTAGAGTTCATCCAACTTGATGAACTTAGTACATCCATCACCTAAATTTAATATTTCTTCTTACCTTATTATATACGCCTATTCTTTCTAAAGCATAATAATTAGCAATCCTACCATCTCTAAAAGGTTGTGATTTGAGATAGTTATACCTTGGATATGATAATCGTTAAAATGGTTCTTCAGTTGTGTCTCTTTGTTTTTCTTAAACCTTCTCCTATGTTAGCTTTACTTTTCCTTTGATTTGTCTTATGGATCATATTGTTCTTTAAATGATTTGTTGATGATAGAGGTTTTCATGTTAAGATTAAGTTGGCTATTGATTGGTGTCAATTTTATGTGCTATGTATGTGAGAAGATGACATAAATAGTGAAAATGAGGTTGTAAATTGAAGAGTTGAGTGAAAAGGGTGTTTAGTTGCAAAAGTGTCTTTTTACTTTTTATACAACATGATCTATGACATAGTCATGATACAAAACTTGGGATATTCTAAAAATTGCAATGGTTAAGTATGATTTGAGTACATACACTCTCACTATCTTTATATCTATTAAAACAAGATCTATGACACAAATGTGGACCAAACTATGGTGTAATATCGAAAAGCTATATTTTTAGTAATTATCTCAATGATTACTAAAAATATGGCTTATAAAAGCAAGTCTATTCTAACTTTCATCCTTTTACATTCTAATTCAATTTAATAATCAATAATAATATAAAGTAGTTCAGATAGATCTTAACTAAATCGGGATGTCAATTAATAAGAATTAACAATAAATATTATAACAAGCTTAAGAAATTTGTATTTTCAAAATTTTCATTAACTGCTTCTATACAATTAAAATTATACGTTGTCCTTAATGTACACAGTAAAAGTATGGATAAATAAAATAACAATAAAAGCATAAAAGTGAGAAAGTTATGGTTTATTACTTTTCTGAATAATAAGATTTACATAATTCTAAATTCAGTGAAGAGTTCATTCGATATTATCTGCAACCATCTTTGCAAAATATATAAAAAAAAGAGATTATATATATATATATAAGATAAAGAACATGAAAATAAAAATGAAATGAAATGAAATTGCATTACTAATGTTCAGAGCAAGGAGGACTTGGACTTATGGCATCCAAGCTAATGAATTTAGCCATGCTTACTAAGAAATTGTGGAGGCTGATACAAGATAGGGAATCCTTATAGGTGAAGTGGGTCAATGCACACTACATAATGAAAAAATCAAGTTGGTGCTTCAAAGTTCCCAAAAATACATCTACTTTGATCAATTAAGCATATTGGCAAGATTAAAGATAAGCTCAAGTTATAATGTATTTACCAAGTAGGCAATGGAGAAACATTCAGGCTTTGGTTTAATCCATGCTTATTTCTTCACACCATCCCTGAACTTCTAATGTTCGAAAACTTCATAGTTTATATGCCAATGTAGCTCAGTTTTAGCTACATTGTAACAGTACTCCAACAGAAGCTACACTTCGAGCAATATTCAACTAATATCCAGCTTCACTTTAACGAGGCAGGTAAACAAAATCCTATGGAGATTGGAAAGATCGTGTCAGTTCTCCACTTCCTCTACTAAACTCAAATACAAAGATGAACATCCTTAAATGCAATGGTACCATGTTGTCTGGTGTAAATAATACAATTCTAGACATGCCCATATTCTTTGGTAAGGATTCAAATTAAAACTTGCCACATTAGACAAAATTGGAAGCTTCCTACAAATTCCCAATTGGTGTACTCTATGCAAAATTCAAGCAGAATCTCATAACCATCTATTCTTTTCCTAGTCCTACTCAAAAAAATATGGAAAGACATAATGGCTATGTGTGGAAGTTACAACCCTCTAATAATTTGTTTTGACATCATTATACAAAGTGCTCATCTCAAACATACATATGAGCGAGATAGTTGGATAATATTCTTAGCTTAAGCTTACCTTGTGGCAGGTATCAGGACTAAAAGGAACAAGAGAATATTTTAGTCTTTTACAAACACACACAAGAAACCTTAAAGATCATATTAAACCAAATCAGATTCCACATTTCTCTACATAAGCATAAGAAAAAATTCAGCAGTAAAATATCATTGGAGTGGAAATTTTTCTAAGTTGAACCAATCCCAAAACTTCCACAAGGACATAGAAGGTTTTATCCACTAAAGCAAGCCAGATACACAAGCAGCAAAGAAGCATTGAATTATATACTAGTTGAGACTTTTGAATCCATTGTGGAGCTAGGCTCTTAAAGATAGGATGATAACTTTGTAAAACATATGTACTTTACCCTTTCTTTAAATGAATTACCTTTTATTCAAAAACATGAAATAAAATAAATAAAATGCACAAATAATAAAATAAACATAAGAAAATAATAGAGTATCCAAACTATGTCTGTATTCGTTAATTTCTTGGTGAGTCTAGTATGTCAATTACTGGAGGGTCTTTGGGCCTCTAAGAGTCAAAGATGATGTAGTCATGCTAGATGATGTGGTGGTATGGATATCCCAAGGTATGATGCCATCTGCACTAAAACTTCCTCCAACCATCTATCATGTGCATCTCGTCTCTCTATCTGCTCCATCAATGCTACTTGATTGACTTAAATATTTCTCTAGACTCCCAAGATCTACTCCATTTACTTCTCTAATTGAGCTATTTTTAGTTGTTCCCAACATCCAGGTGGTGTCAGTATCTTAGGTGATTCTGTACTAGCCAACAAATCCAAGTTCTCCTTTTGTGGTACTCCTCATGTCTGGGATGGTGGTGAACCTAGTCTCAGTGGCTGCTCTGATATATTGGGGTGATCCCTATCTGCTCTCAAAGTTTCCTGCTCATTGAAAAGCTCAATTAGTCAATAAATATCACTTTTCGATCCCTGCCTCCTATGTACCAAATGCATATTTTTTATAACTTTTATATAGAGGGTGACCATAATACTAAACAGCCTCATTCATTGTAGCCTCTTAAAGAATCCCATCCTTATTACTGATAGTGTCACATATGGCCTGAAGTGAATAGTCTTTATCTCTTTTATTTGCTATGAAACCTGAAGAATTGGGCTAACGTATGACCCAAATGAATCTGCATCCTCTCACTCATACTCTAACAGTAGAAGGCATTCAAGTTTTTGATGACTCTGAAGCTGTCACTGTTCTCGCTGAGTGTATGACTCAGAATCTTGTGGATGTATATGAGTGCGAGGTGCCAAAGGGTGAATTCCTCATATTTGCTCAGGTTGTATCTATCTGAAGGGCTATATACTCCTATCCCTACAAACTCTTGGTTATAAAGACCCATCATTACGGGGAAATATGTGTCATCCTGATCATCTCTCTAAACATCCTGAAGTGAGTTATACTTGATTGGTCTCAATTGTAGCAACCCTTTTCTACAATAAATGTGGATAGCACCTTGAGTGTAAGCTCTCAGTATAAGGGCTTCACAATTTCAAAGAAATGAGACCATCCTCTAACATTGATCAAGTCCTAAACCTGTTGGGCCAAGTTGATTTACTCTTGCACCTTCCAATTGATGCATCTGCTAATCCTAAACATCTTCTTCTTAAGCCTCTAATATTGCTTCTAATGGGTTCTGATATTGAAATGCAACAAGTTATGTCTCTTAGGTAGGTGTACTATAGTCTGTCGCATTGGTGATGGGCGAGCTCCACTCGGATCTCTGGATGACCCTTCACCTCTTGTTCTCTTCCTAGGTACCTCCTCCGCTCTTCATTGTTGAATGACTTGTATTCTTCTTGTCATTGTACTTTAAACTAATTCAAATGTGAAAAAATAAAAAAATATAAACAAAAAATTTTCCGCACACTTGGTTCATATGATCAGTATATTATGGAGTTGTGAAAACTCACACATAAATTAAATTACCAAAAATAATGTAAAAATACATAAATTACTAATAGAAAAAGAAAAACTAATAGTTAGAAAATTAAAAATGCAGTTATCTAATAAAATTAATCTCGTGTTATCATAAATCTTTAGAAAATTTATGATTTGTGCATTAAATTCTTCATCTTGTAGTCTATCAAACTAAATAAATTGTTACACCATCTGAATAATACTTAGTTTAATCTCAAAATTTTTGGTGTTGATAATCAATCGAACAATGTTGGACTCTGCTCCTATCAGGTCCAATCTAGCATAATCAAACATAGTTCTTAGTTGGTTTACCATAGTTCTTGATTCCTCAGTATCAATTTGACCTTTCAAGTCCTCTATTTGTAGAGATTTCTATAAGTTGTTATCTCAATTTTTAGATCATCTTCTACTAAGTATGTGAGCGCATGTTAAGTACACTACAAAATTTACCTAACTCTGCACACTAAAATTTATAGGTATGGTGACTCAGGATCGAATCCACAGGGAATGTTCGGTTAATTTTTGTATCAAAATTAATTGATGCAAGGAAAATATAAGAAGGTAGTTTTTGGATTTTTAGTAATTTAGAAAATAAAATCAAAACAAACTATCGAAAACAAATTAAAATAAGTCATAAAAAATGATCAAACTATCGAATATACGTAAGGTCTGGTTCAATCTCAGTCTAAACACAATCAAGCATATTTTATCATCCTAACGTCTTTACAACTCCCTTCGGACTATCTATCTGTGACAAATTGATTTGTTGTTTTGTCTTTTATTTTTACCCTTGGAGGTCGAATCAAAACTTTAATTCCAAGGATTGCAATATAAAGTGCAACCTCAGGTCGTCTTACTTAATTAGAACCTAATGCAATGGACCTAAGCTAGCTTAATGTCATAAAATGCAAACTAAATTGGTTAGGAGTGGGTTTTGGTTCTTTAAGAAAACTAACAAAATTGAGCTAATTGTAAGAGAAGTATGTAAAAAGTATTTTTGGATTTTTGGGAAAAAGAAATTGAAAATTCAAACAATGATCAAATGTGAGAAAATCCTTTTGAAAAATGAGCTTTGGCTATCATAGTTCAAAATAAATCTTGGTGGGAGTGAAAATAACTAAGCTTTCAAATGATAAACCTTAAAGAACTCTTTAAGTCCAAGGTTTTAATCAATGGACTTCATTTCTTAAAACCTTGTTGAATGCATCTTAGTGTGTGCAATAGGTAAGTTAATGCAAGTGGTCAATTTGGAATCTAGCATCATCTCAATATCAAACACAACTAGGTAGATAAAAGAGAATAAAAAAAATCACAAAAAGACATATATAAGATTTCATATATTCAAGATCTAAGTTCTACATCAACAAACCTAACAACATAATAAATTGTTTAACACTTTATTAAACTATAATCAAGGAAATCTAACTTCAAATCATAAACCTTAACTAAGGAGTTCATAGCAATGTAGCTAAACATAAGTAACTACTCCCCTTTGAAGCCCATTGAACTCAAGCCATTGCTACATCTTCAAAAGGAAAAAGATGCTTAGCCAAGCATTACTTCGGAAGAGCTAGCAACTGGAAACCAACTAAAAGCATCCATGGGAGCAACTGATGATGAAAGAGTCGGCGATGAAAGATGGAAGAGAGGGGATGGATGATGGTCGAAGTTGAGTGAAGGAGCCGAGTGAGGTGAATGTTCTTGATGTAGTGTCTCTTCTATCTTTGTATATGCGGCTGCTCTTAACCTAATTTGGTAGGTTTTTAGATGAAGGATGATTGCGTCAGGTCAAATAATGGGTGATTTTTCCAAAAATGGTTCGGGCTTTCGAAGGTTTGCCACGGTGTACTTTTCCCGAAAGGTTTTGCTTCATTGTTGGATCCTTTGCCACGGTGAAAGAATTAATCTTCGCTGCGGCGAACTTTTCCCGAAAGTTCAGCCTAGATTCATTTGTATTTCACCACGGCGAAAGATCTACTTCGCCGCGACGAACTCCTATTGCGCCTGTTCTCTTGCTGACTTCACTTTAGCCTTCTTTGACTTTACACCTTCTTCTTGAGTTCCTTCTCTTTGAGGTTTTTACAATGAACAATGGTAGTTTGTAGTATCAATTGTTCTCAGAAAAATTAATTAGTGTAATTAATATTGATTTGAGATCATTTTTACTGTCAAACTACATAAAATAAAGGTACACACTCAATGGTCAATTTAAGCACAAAATCTAGAAATAGGAGTCAAAAAGTGTAGTAAAACTCATGAAAGTGTCGCCAATTTATATAATAAATTTGGGCTCGATCCCTAATAGAACACTCTTCTAATCACGGTTTTCCTTTAAGTTTTGTTTAATCAAGATACGATCATTAATTAAACTTAACTACGAAATAACTTAGGATACGATCTCTAGATTTAATTTGGCAATCGCATTACGAAGGGGAAAACAATCAATATAAGCAGTAACCTCATACGTTTGGTTTATCCAACCTAAGTTATGTTATTCCTAATGATACGGAATCATTAGATGCTACTCACAAATACCAAATGTAACGATTATAGATTACATTCATTATTTTTGCAATAGGTTCGAAATAAAAAAATCAAAATAACATATTAAGATCATTAATCAAATCAACACCAACAACATAACAATCCAAAAAGAAATTACAACCTTAAAATGATAAAAAATAGATTAACCGTGACTTGCCGTTGATATTCCTATTAAACCAGAGTTAGGAAGTTAGCCTTCCATCTCTATTTTTATACTCCAAGTGTCGATCCTTTCACCATAGCAGCTTCCATGGTGAAAGAACAAACAGAAAACCTAGCGCCTCCACCCCACTCTCTGCGCTTCTATCTCTATTTTGTGATTTAATTTCTAGTCCACTAGTACTGTTCACCTCATCTTTTACTATGTGTGCCACTCTTTAAAAAAACCTACATAACATCATTTTTGAACGCAGGCGCTGTTTGTGTTTTGGCATGCTTGCTTCTCCTTATGTGTTGCGTTTTGATGCTCCTTGGATATTGTTGTGCGTCTGTGTTTCATTTGGCATGGACTGCATTTTGGCATGCGCTACTCTTTCTTGGTTTCCTGCACTGCACGTTGTTTTCCTTTTTATTGTGTTGCTTCATTTTATCATCTATTATGCATCGTTTTAGTCTAACATTGCATCCCGCCTACTGTATGCGTATTTTGCTTATCCACCTTCCATCATCCTTTACTTTATACGTGGATCATTAGTTTATGAATGAATTATGAGGCCATTAAATTCGTGTACTCCTTGCATGGTCCATGCACAACAGTCGTGAGCTATACTACTTCATCACCTTGATTTTCTTGTCTTTACTTGCTCCAATATTTCTCATTCTTGCTCCATAAAGACAAGCGAATATTAATCTCAAAAAATGGCCCAAATATCAAGCTTTCAACTCACTTTAACTTCTTTGCTTCCAAATTGTGCCTAAAATCACATATAAGTCAAAATGAGTATCTTGAGCAATTTTAAGGCATTAATCACTAAGAGTCGCATATCAAATGAATCAAAATTTAAACACATATCAAGCTCCCCTACATTTAGCCTTTAACCATCCTCGTGCAAATCATCAAAACCAAAATCACAAATCAAAACTTTTATTCATTTTAATACTTCCTAAGATTAGATAGCCATAAGTAAAAATGAATAACTTTCAAAACCTAAGCAAAAACTCAACATTTAAAGCTTCTACTCATGATTAGTCAATATTCACTAGCCTTAGAAACTGAGTAATCTAGAGGTAGACTTTGAAAAAAGGTGTTTAAACAAGATATTTCCATGGCTACACTCAAACACCATTCATAATCACATCAATCGACAACTTTGCATATCATTTTATTTCTCCACCACTAAAAGTCACATGCATAATCATGAATCAAAGGACTTTTCTAGGGTTATAATGTAGGCAATGGTAAGGTGAGATGTATTTTGGTTAATGTAGCATAAAAAAGAAAAAGGAATATTAAATGAGATATCAAGTGCACAAATTAATGTTCATTAAAAAATGGGCACCATTAGCTATGAGGAATGCAACAATTATGTTTCACAACTCTATTCAGCTCTCACACATTAATCCACGTGAACATAACACAAAAAGTGCTCCATCTAAAACCACATCTACCTCATATGCAATATATTCAAACACCCAATCAATACAACTTAAGGAGGATAAACTATTAACAACTTTTCACAAAAATGGTATTTCCTCCTTGATACTTTTATTCAAACTCACATTTTTTTTCTTTCTTTCTTTTTTTTTGTCTTTTTTCTTCTTCTTTTTTCAAAAGTAGAATTGATAGAAGCTACATCAACGTAGTATTCATAAAATGGAATTTTAACAAATATTACCAACCCACATGTATGCATACCTCCACACTTAGGCTTTTATACAATCATATTCATCAAGAATTAACAAATGCTCCACTAACTTTAAGACTTGAGTAGGGCATTTGGTTCGAAGCATGTAATGCAGTCTATACAAATTGAAAGGATAATAAAGCTCAAAGGGGGTTAGTAAAAGAAAATTCACATAATGGGTAGGCTACTTAGCTAATATTACTCGTGATCAACAAAAAATACCTAATCATTTTCATAAAAATGCATGTGATAAAAATGTGGTCTCGAATAGAAAATCAATGCAAAGTAAGGATGTAAATGACATAAAGGTCACACATAACAAAAAAAATAGTGAGACTGATGTAGATATGTCAATCTAATACGACTCAAAACCTCACTAGTTTTTGTCTACCACTAGTCACCGCTCTTCTAAGAATAATGCACATTAACAAATCATAAGAGCAAAAGTACATGCCAAATTTTGCTATGGAGTTTACTAATCAATTCACACTCTAATTATGACTAAATAATCTTAAACGAGATAGAAAACAATAAAATTTTCAATTTTGTTCATTTTATTTTGAAAACTACAAAAAAAGTCACATAAGCTACAATTAAGCTAAAAAACATGCATAAAACTAACTTACCCCACCCCATGCTTAAAACTTATATTGTCCTTAATGTAAAACCAAACGCAAGAAATGGAGCAGTTAAAAAAAATAGCAAATGTAAAAATGTAAAAGACATAAATTAACTCCCCTTGGGTTGCCTCCCAAGTAGCACCTTTGTTTAATGTCATTGGCTCGACCTCCAGTAGCGTGAATCAAGTGACGCCAGTCACTTCGTCTAGCATCAACATCTCCAAATCCTCCGTTTAGAAGCCCTCATAATATGGCTTTAAGTGATGACCATTCATTCTGAATTTCTTTTCAGTTTTCATGGTCCGTATCTACACTGCACCAAAAGGAAAGACATAAGTGATAACAGACGGACCAACCCAATGGAAACACAACTTACCTAGAAAGAGTTTGAGTTTGGAATGATATAGTAACACTTTCTGGCCCATCAAAAAGCTTTTCCTTGAAATCATCTTGTCATGAAAGGCTTTCATCCTCTCCTTATATATCACTGCATTTTGATATGACTCATTCCTCATCTCTTCCAATTTTTGAAGCTGCAACTTAGTATGTATTAAGTCAAATTGACTTTACGAGTTAAATAGTTTTGATGACAAACAAAGAATCTGATAAATGAAAAGTGCATGAAATATATCTTAACAAAAGTCAGACGAAACAAAGAAATCAGACAGAAGGAAAATCAGACAGAAGAAATCAAACAGAAGGAAAATCAGACAAAAGAAAATCAGACGGAAGCTGTACAGAAATCAGACGATGCGAAAAGCAGACGGAAGCTTTACAAAAATTAGACGATGAGAAAAGCAGATGGAAGCTTTACAAAAGTCAGATGATGCGAAAAGCAGACGGAAGCTTAGCTAAAAGCAGAAGAAAGCAAGAAGCAGACGGAAGTATCAGTTTGAGGAAGGTACAGAGTTCAACTGACTAACTGTTTCTTTGAAGATTCAAGAATCAGTTATCAAGAAGCAGTTGAAGACGCGACTATAAATAAGAAGTCAGAGTCGAAGTTT
>JANZLX010000008.1:33476341-33490232 GCA_025531955.1 Erythroxylum orinocense | reverse complement strand
GAATTAGTCACTTAAGGAATTGTAAGAATTAATTTTGGGTATAAGGAAATTTGGGTTATTTCTGTTGGAGATATCAATGCCCTGACAGTATCATGAAGTTGAAAATTTTAGTGATGCAAGTAAAATCAGATCAATTGGTGATGATGATCATGGATGAGATCTTGAATGTAGTCGAATAGTTAAGAAGAATATTTTGAAACATTTGAGGAAAAATGTGTAAACCGTATGAATGATGAATGTAATAAGAATTTTGAAGAACTATAACCTCAATGTTAATTATGCCATTTGGATTTGAAGATTATGTAGTATATAATGAAGTTTCACACCAAAGATTAAGATACAATCTGTTGTAATAGTAAAAAGTAGTTTTTGGTATGCATGAGACAATTAAAGTCTTATGAGTTGATTTTGATACATGGTTTGGAAGTGCTATGATAGTAATTGTTTTGAGGTCCTGGAGACATTAGATGTGCAAAGTCATTTTTGGAATGTACAACTTATGTAACCTTAAGGAAATTATTGAGTTTGAAAGGAATGTACAAATGAGTGCTACACTAGTAAAGGTAGTGTGTAATCTGACACATTGAACAGACAATTCTATAATGGAATAGTACAAATTTAGATATTGAGGTTTTCAAATCTAATGCAATGAAGAGTGCAGAATGTTGAGTGGAATCAGAAGAATGATATTTGGTGATTCAAATAAGAAGTATGTGTACCCGATAAAGATGATTGAGCAAAGAAAGTGTTAGAGAAGCTTAAGTAACGACCTAAGCTAGATATCCTAGTAGGAATACGCTAAGATTGGATTTTAGTTACTAAGGATGTATAAACAAGTGGTTGAATGTTTGAACTACCAACAGTTTTAACTGTTGGGAATATACTTAAAGCTTATATTTTAGAGTTCATAGGAATATGAGAATGATGTATAGTTCCAATAGACTACAGGTATAACAATTGTTATCATAGTGACATCATTAAAGTACTCTATGAGGCGTGGTATGACAATAAGGGGTTGTTCAACCTTACTTTGAAATGAAGTATGCCTAACAATGGTCAAAGACCATAATTGATTCAAGATACTGGTGATGAGTGAAGTGAATTTTCAAAGGAGAGATGAAATGTTTTTGTGAGTACCACCTTGGTAAGATGCGCTCAGATTTGGAGAAAGGATAAGTTAAGCTATTCTGAATTGGTCTATACGAAAAATTATTATGAGGTAGTGTTACTGATAAAAGATGTCTTAGATTCACACTATGTGATATGTGAATAGGTTAAAAGATTTGTGAGCATTCAATGAAATAGTCAAGATAGTGTGATAGCTAACCAAGTGATTGAAAGACCTATTGAGCCTATCAACTGTGGTCATTTGGAGGAAAGTATTTGAGTGGGGAAGTATATAAGAAACGTAGGAGTATATGAGGAAATAATACCCTTGCCTTATTGATCAATTAAATATTAATTTCGAGAACAAAATTTATTTAAGGAGGGGAGAAATGTAACATCCTGTGCCTATACTAAGGGTTAGGACCTAAAATTTCAGTACATGTAAGCTCCAAGAGAGATTAAAGAAATGCACTTTTTGTAAGCTCCAAGAGAGATTAAAGAAATGCACTTTCTTGCTCATGCATAATGTTAGCATATATGCATATAAATATTGAATTTTTGCACATAAAAAAAAGTGGTACATGCATTCATTGACAACTTCCGGGTATAATTGTTGTTAAATGTGATTTTATTGAAAATGGGAAGTAAAGGGAGTAGAAAGGGTGATCTTGGTATGAGTTGTGATAAGGAAAGATTTGGAAGCAAAAGTGGTGGTTGATCTAGAAAATGTTCAGTAAGTGTGCTTCAATCTGTTAGCCATAAATTTTTTTGTAATTATCCAAATAAGACGATTCTTTGTTTGGATTAAACTAGAAATCTATGACTACATTTCTTATGAAGACATCAAATTTCAATTCTGTATGTAAGAGTCTCAAAATTTGTCATGAAATTAGAACTAAGTACAGTACATTGGAGGATGAATGTAAAATTTGTAAAATTCGTCTTGGGGACTTCAGGGAAAATTTGAGATTGATCTAGATAAATTTTGGGAAACTTGCTTTCTTGAGAGTTATAGATCTTTCTGTTATCCTTACAACGGTATATAACATGAGAATTTTGGACATTGGAGTTGAAAGTTATAATCTGTATAAGTGGATATGTTTAGAAGTGTAGAGTATATCATCTGTGATGATGTGTCATCTATGATGATGTGCATGGTCTGTGATGACGTGTATCGTCTATGATAAAGTATCGTCTGTGCTGACGTATCGTCTGTGCTGACTTGTCGTTTGTGATGACATGTATCGTCTCTACTGACGTAAAGTTTGTGATGATGTGTGTCGTCTATGCTGATATATCGTCTATAATGACGTGTCATCTGTGCTGACATATCTTCTGCTTTTTGTTCTTCTATGTTTTGCTTCTTCTGCTTTTTGTTCTTCTGTGTTTTGCTTCTTCTGCTTTTTGCTTCTTCTGCTTTTTCATCTAGCCTATTGTCTGGTCCATTTTTGACCCTTTAGTGGATAGAATCTATCTTTGAGATCTTCATAAACGTTGTAGATCTTGAAGTCCTCTTTCAATCCATCTAAATAACACCTTAATTCGATATCTGTAGTGAAAGTTATGGTAATTGTCTCACGACAGGTTTAATATAATTGAGGACAAAAACTAATTGTATTATTTTAGCCATAACTTCTTGTCTAGACACCCAAATGACTTGATTCTTAAACCATTCGACTCGCAAGACATTTCTCTACATCTTCACCAAAAATCATAGCCATGTGAAATGAAGTGAGAAAGATTGGGTGAAAAACGTGAGACGGGTACAGTGTGTGTACTCTTAAATAATATGAACTAGTGTTATTCCAATTAATATACTTCAGTATTTTGATGATTTCTGGATTGGTAGAGCTCCAAATGAGATGATTTCTGATTTGTAGTAAACTAGAGACATGGTGCTAAAAATGATATGAAAAAAATTGAAATCTAATTCAGTCTCTAAAATGTTTAAATTCTGGATGGAAGTTGTGCATAGTATACTATTTTGGACAAGAGCAGTCCAAAAATGTTTGAAGTATATCCTTTGAATCACTAAACCAAATTGAATGATTTTGGCATCAGTAGAAACATAAGGCAATCGGTGACATTTTTCTGGAAGAAAGTGTTATGTTAGAATGTTCAAGGGTACTATTGGCAAGACACTTAAGTATAAAAGACATAAGGCATAAATGGAAGGACAAATTAGACAATTCTCAATCATTAAGGGCATAATTGGAAGAAGTAGTGTTGTCTTGCTTATAAATGGAGAAGAAAAAAGTGAATGAGAAGATTCTAGAGAAGCAAAATGTGTGGATGAGAAAAGAGATATGAGAGAGAGAAAACATGAAACAAGAATGAAAGAGAGAGAAAGAAGAGAAAACAAGCTAGGGTTTTAATTTCCGTAGCCTTCAAGAGAGATTTTGAAGTTGTTCAAGAAGAGAAAAAATAAAAGGAAGAAAAGAGCTTCCAATTGAGCTAAAAATCTCTTCATTTGGTGAAGAATCAAGGTATGATCATTTGAATCTTTAGATTTTTGGAAGGATTCTAGTTTTTGGAGTTTAGAAAAATGCTTGGGTTTAAAAATGCTAGAATCAATTTCAATGATTTTGCATTGTGGGATTTTAAAGTGGATTCCTATTGGATGAGATTTGGTTTGTTTTAGGAAACCAAGAGAATCTTACCCAAGAATAAAGGGAAAGACAATTTTAACATGGAGTTTTGCAAGTAAACTTGGTAAGTAATATATGTATGGTTATTGTGTAAATGGGCAATGTGCCTAAGTGTGTATATATGTTGAATTGCTAAAGTATGAATGGGAATTGGATATTATGAGATCTTATGAGGTTAGAAAAGAGATGGCAAGAAATTAAGTTATGATATATAGTACCCAAGTGTTCTTAAGATGTGAGCTTATGAAAAGGGTAAAGATTGAAAGGAGAATTTAGAATGATCATGTACAAATGAAGTGTAAATCTAAGTTCAATTAGAAACATATGAATTTTGAAATGAGAATGAGCATAAAATGTGTTCTAGAACATATACCCGAGATTGTCATTGAGTATGCATTGTACATAGTCCATTTATATAATTTTGCCTAAATAGATGCTTATACGTGTGCAATTATTGATGGGTGTGAAATGGGTATCTTGCATAAATAAGTTGTGCAGGTCGCGTATTCACATTCAGACATTCCCAAACTTTGAAAGAAAATGCTAATCTAGAGCGTTCTGTGAGTAGACCTAGATGGTCTTGCTTTATTGTTTGTTTCTTGTGTTATGAATTGAGTGATCATGAATAATTATGAACGTGACTTGATTGTTGAATTCCGGACAATGAAGGTTTGATAACTGTGACATATGAATGCGATATTGAAGTGAAAATTGTATGTGAATATGATTGTTAAATGTGTTAGGAATGTCCATTTGTATTTGTATATAAATGAAATTGTGAATTCTCTACTTCAATGTGGAATGCTGGACTAAGGTCCAATGAGATAAAAAAGTGTTTGAATGGGATATACAATTATGAGTGATGCATTTCATTGTATGAATGCATGAAATATAACGATCAAAGCTTCAACCTTAACGTGTGAAAAAGAGCTTCGAGCTCAAAAATGATTTAGAGCTTCAGGCTCAACATTTAATGAGCCCTATATGGGACAGTTATTAATGAGCCCGGTATCCAATGGATACGGGATAGTTCAGGCACTCGGTCACAACAAAGTAACAAATGGAAAGTGAGTCTCATATGCATTGCATATGCATAATATGAATGATTAAGTATTTTGAATGTGAAATGTGAATTAAAGTGAAATGAGTGAATTATGTGTTATGTGACTGGGCAAACTATCGATGATGGTCACTCATCGAGCTCGCAAAACTCATCCAAAATTTGTAAATATTTTCAGGATCGGAAGAATACTCCGTTAGGCCAACGAGAGTATACATGCAGCATTCAAGTGAAAGATAAAGGTCGGGATCAGTTCGCGTCTACATTTGTGTTTTTTCTATTTTGCATTGAATTGTATATTCCGCATCTTTCTATATAATTTTATATTTCGAAATGACGCAAGTGTTTTGTAATTGTGAAAGGGCCTGATGACTATTGAAAATTGTATTCATTGGTAATGTTTATAAATGATTATAGGCCCAATTTGAGTAATGATTTCTGCAAAATGTGTTATTGATTTCAAAAAAAATTTGTACTAATTTTTGAGTGATTGAGTGCTTTAGCACGCCACTCTCGTGAGGCATGAACTCAGATATCACCATCGATGTCGGGTTCGAGTCTTGCGGAAGTGAGGTGTTACACAATCAGCTCGTGATCAAAGTGGGTCACAGGCTGTCCTATCCTAACTAGCCGGATCACGGGCCGAGTCACATGTCACAAAGGCTGAGAGTCGGGCCAGGCAGGGCCATGAAAAGCCCGAGCCCAGCCCGCCCATTTACATCATTACTTACTTTACTTACCAACCAGTCTTGTCTGTTTCAACAGTCCAGGAACGTAAGCCGCGTTTTCCCCGTCAACGAAAAGACAAAACATCAATGCTTATGTGTCGTGATTTTCTTTATTTAGAAAAAGATGTTGCGCGATTCCGAGATACGTTGATTTCTCCGTTTGCCCAACCTGGCTGAATGGTTTCATCGTCCTTCAAGCTTCGCCGATTAAGATGAAACTGGTCCAATTACGTTGAATTGTTGCAACTTTTACGCTTAACAGGTGAACTTACTTTGGGTATTCGATTGCTTCTGTTCTTTTTGTTTGTTTTCTGATAGTTTCGTGTCCAAAGATCATGAGTTCTGGTCCGTGTAGCTTCCTTGTGACATGATGAGTACGTTCTGTGTGTGTTGGATTTGTGTTATTTCACGTTGTTCTTTATTATGTTGGATGTATCGACTGATCCTTGATTTATTGTAATAGCCAATGCTGATTTATGCTTTCCTTCTTCTTTTCTGTTTGCCTTTACTTTTTGGTCACTCATTGGGTCCAACCCAAAAAAAAAGGGTAATGTTCCTAAAGATATTTTTAAAATTGTGGCATGTCAGGAGCTGATTCTGCTCATTGAATCATAGATGTGAGGTTTTATAGTTTCCGTTGTTGACAGCACAGTGATGGTATCCAAAGTTGAGTTTCGAGATAGTGATAATGTTGGAAATTCCAATAATGGTCAGTTGTTGCACGAAATTGAGGCTATAAGCAAAGCACTTTACTTGGATCAAACACCACGAAAGGCCTTGTTTCCGTCGTCTTCTGGTGTTCGGTCTAAATCAGTTGAGAGGCCCAGGCTGCTAGAATCAAAATCAAATGTTGACCTATTAGTTCGTAATGGAACTTTCTTGTCAAAGGACAAGAAAACTTCATCCATGTGGAGTTGGAAGAAACCATTTAAAGCGCTATCACATATTGGCCGTCAGAAGTTGAATATC
This sequence comes from Erythroxylum orinocense, assembly GCA_025531955.1. Lineage (NCBI taxonomy): Eukaryota > Viridiplantae > Streptophyta > Magnoliopsida > Malpighiales > Erythroxylaceae > Erythroxylum > Erythroxylum orinocense. Next base: position 33,483,720 of record JANZLX010000008.1, on the reverse strand, counting down.
TGCTTCATTCTTCATGTGCATTCCATTGAAGGGTTGCCCCCAAGTTTCAATGATTTAACTATGTCTGTGAATTTTAAGAGAAAGGGTGAGGTCATGAGAACAAGCCCATCAAGGGTTGTCAATGGGTATGTTGAGTTTGATGAGACTCTAATGCACACATGTTGTGTATATGGCAGCAGAAATGGTCAGAATTTAGCAAACTACGAAGTTAAGCTTTCATTGATTTATGCTTCCATAGTTGGGGCTTCAGGCATTGATTTAGGGAAACATTTGGTGGATCTCACGAGGATGTTACCATTGACATTGGAAGAATTGGCTGGGGAGAAGAGTACTGGCAAGTGGACTACAAGCTTCAAGCTTGCAGGCAAGGCGAAGACTGCTAATCTTAATCTTAGTTTTGGTTTCTCACTGATAAAGCGCAATTTAGTTGGACCAACAAATGATCCAAGTGTGTCTGATATTGTAGAGTTACCTCATAATAGACCAGGTGCAGTAACCCTTGGAGAAGGTTGTGGAAAGAATAATGACATCGGAAGAATTGGAAGTGTCCCTAGCAATTTGGATCATGGTTTACCCCAGTCCTCTCACACCGTTGATGAAGTGTCACAGCATTTATGCTTTGAATTGTCTAAGTCAATAAACTTTCTATACCAGAAACTTGATGAAACGAATTTGTGCAACTCAGAAGTACTTGAAATTCTATCTGAGCATGAAGAGTCAATGAAACCAAAATCTATTAAGGGGTTCGAGGTCTATGAAAACACAGATGAAGATTATGACAATATGAATTTTACTGTCATTGAACAGGGAATAGAAATAACAGAGAAACAGTTAGTGTCAAAAGGTTTTCTTAATGCTGCCGAAGATACTACAATTGACACTATGAATCTGAATGAAAGTATTATGGATAGTAATACGTCTTTTGATTTGGGGATACCATCTGGCTCAGTGGAGAACACTTTTCCAAAGTATAAGGTTATACTAAATAATTGTGAGCAGGAACAGATCCTTGTTTATAAGGAGCAGGTAAATGGTGAAGACGTGAAGTTGAGTGAGAACTTGTTCATCAGAGAAATTGCCGAGTTGGAATCCCAGCAAGCTATTAGTGAGTTTCTACAGCAAGAGAATCGAATGGAAACTAAATCAGATCACAAGGATAAATTGGTGAAGAAGTCCTTGAGCTTGGATCGAATTACTGAAACAGTGGCAATTGAATTTCTTAATATGCTGGGAACTGATCATACTCCATTTGGTCATGGTTCACAGATTGATCCTGAGTCTCCTAGAGAATGTTTGTTGAGAGAATTTGAAAAGGAAGCTCTAGCATCTGGGAACTTTGTCTTAGACTATAACGGAAATGCAGAGAGTGAAGTTGATCAAGCTGGGCCTAGTTGTAGAGATCCTGCTGATATATTTGATTTCCCTTCACTTATTCAGACTGGTAGGGAGGATCACCATGGGTTAAGCCAATTACATGCCAGAAGAAAGATAGCCAAATTGCTTGAGGACTTGGAGGCTGAAGCATTAATGAGAAAATGGGGTTTAGATGAGAAGGCCTTCCAGAGTTCTCCACGTTGCTCTGATGGATTTGGAAGTCCAGTTGAGCTCCCCCATGATGGGCAGTCTGAATTACCCCAGCTTGGAGATGGCTTTGGATATTTAGTTAAGACAAAGGATGGAGGCTACCTACGTTCCATGAAACCTTTTCATTTTAAGAATTTAAAAAATAGTGGGAACTTAGTAATGCAAGTTTCTCGTCCTATTGTGGTACCTGCAGAAATGGGTTCAGAAATAATGAGTATATTACAGCATTTATCATCAATTGGAATTGAAAGTCTATGCTTACAAGCAAATAAATTAATGCCTTTGGAGGATGTTACTGGGAAGACCTTACAAGAAATAGCACGGGATGCATCAGTTGGAGCTGAAGACCTTGGTAGGTCAGTAATCACATTACTTCCACTTAATGTTTTAATTTCGTTTAGAAATCAGTTTGTCAAAAGCGTATGAAGCTAACCTAACATGTTTCTCCCTCTCTCCACACACAACAGATGCATGCGCACAAAGATGCTTGCATATTTATATATTGTTTTCCTGTCCAACATAGCTTATTTTCTTGGTTATTAACAGATCATTTCACATTGCTGTTGCAGGAAGTTTCCTGTGACCCTTGAATCATTGCTGAAGCAAAATACATCAAGTGGAAGAAAAGTAACACTTCCTACTAACAACAAGTTCTTTAACAACTCCAGCCTGAATAGTATTGACCTTGGGTCGGACTATACAACTCTGAAAGAACTCTCTCCTTTAGCAATGGATAAAATTGAAGCAATGTTAATTGAAGGGCTGAAAATCCAATATGGCACATCTGTGGAGGCCCAGTCAAGCATCAGTGCTCTTGGGAAAAACAGTGCCAATCTTGGTTGGTCCCTCAATTCTGAAGGCGGGGTTAAGCGGCAAGACAATGACTTTGATGAATTGCTAAATCTTTCTATATCCCTAGATGAGTGGTTAAGGCTTGATGCTGGAGTCATCAGTGATAAAGACTACATGAATGAGTACATATTAAGGATCCTAGCAGTGCACCATGCGAAATCCATGGATCCTGTTTCTGGGACGTTTAGAAAAGATAAACACAAGGATAAAGCGTATGTTATGGAGAATGGCTTATTGGGGGACCACATAACAATAGCTCTTAGGATTCTGCTTAGAGATCCTCTTCGAAATTATGAGCCTGTTGGTGCCTCGATGCTTGCTTTAATCCAAGTGGAGAGGATTCTCCATTCTGCCATGAGATTACATAACACAATGTCCTTAAGTGGCAACAACAAAAATGAGGATTCTGATTGGATGGGACTTAAAACATTAAGTAACTATGCAGAGGAGAATGAAGTCGTTCATTTGTTTGAAATTACAGGAGTTCATCTTTCAGGTTTGAATACTGAACATAGCAAGGATCATCTTTGGGGTGGCAAATTGCAGCAACAGTCTGGGATCCGCTGGCTTGTTAATAATGGCATGTCCAAGTCCTACAAGCATCCCATTTCAAAATCAAAGGCAATTGTGGTGTCTAATTCACGGCTGATGTCAAAGGGTAAGACGTATGATACCTTATGGAGCATAAGCTCCCATACTAATGGCAGAGGCACTAACATGAAACGTTTGGTCAGATTTTCTACTTATATACGAAACCCAGATATTGTATTTACCAAATGAAAGCACGTAAGTTTTTATCTTTGTTGGAGTATTAAAGTCAGTCACGACTGCACATGTTGCTATAAGACCATTGCACAATTTGCGTCATATTACATGTAAATGTGGTGTAGCGTAGCGATGGTATGCGACACTAATTTCTTCTTGCTTAGAATATCTTTAACTTGCAAAATGTAATTGATATCTTCCAGATAGTCAACACTGAAATCCAAACGTATTGCAATCTCAACTTTTATTCTTATGTTTCATACATATATACTTACCACGTGAGCCTTCGCGACTGAGATCCAAATGTATTGCAATCTCATCTTACTTCATGCATATATGCTTACCACGTGAGCCTTCCCACTGAGATCCAAATATATTGCAATCTCACCTTTTATTCCTATGTAATTAGACGTCATACATATGTACATACCTTATGAGCCTTCGCAATCTCAACTACAAATCAACAAACTGGCAAGCCTTGGTGGATTCGATGTTCTTTATCAAATTTTGTTTATTATTTTCATTCTTCAATAACTAAATTGGACGGAACCTTTTTTGGTTTCAATTTCTTTTCTATTGTTTTTATTGCTTTTTCTTTGGAGAATGGAACTAACTTGTGTTCTAAAGCCACTTGGAGCTATTTCCTTTTTTATATTATTAATTGCTAACTTACTCTCATATAGGTCTTTCACTACTTTCCTCTCTTCGTTTCCATCTTTCATTTCATGATCACTTGAAAAGAAATAGACCTAATATGTGTTCTAGGTCTTGTTGGCTTAATAGGAACCTTTGTCACTTAGAGCTACTTCTTTTTTATTACTATTATTATTAGTTTCCAACTTACTCTCTTATAGGTCTGTTACTACTTTTCTATCTTCCTTTCCTTCTTCCTTTTTGGCTACTCTCTTATAGGTCTGTTACCATATGAGCCTTCCCATGTAAGATCCAAATATATTGCAATCTCATCTTTTATTCGTACGTAATTAGACTTCATACATATGTACTTATCTTATGAGCCTTACCAACCTCAACTGGACATTACCAAACTGGCAAACTTTGTCCCCTTATGAGATAATTGAGTGCCTCTAATTTCTTTCTTCCTCGGTGATTATGTTTCTTCATAAAAGAAATTTAAAAAATAAAAGAGAAAGCAAAGCCTTAATGAGATGAATGAGTAAATTGAGCTTATCTAACTTCTTTTTTCCTTGGTCATTATGTTCTTTATCATTTTTTTAAAAATTATTTTGATTCTTAATAACTAATTTGGACTAATTTTTTTTTGTTTAACTCTTTCTATTTTTTTTCCCACTCGCTTCACTTTTTTTAAACTGTTTTTCCTTTGGAGAATGAAACTAACTTATGTTTTAAGTCATGTTGGCTTAATAGGAAACTTTCTCACTTAAAGCTGTTTCTTTTTTATATTATTAATTGCCAACTTACTCTCCTATAGGTCTTCCACTGCTTTCCTCTCTTCCTTTCCTTCTTTCGTTTCTTGATCACTTGACAAAATCTTTTACTATTGTCTCTTCTGTTGTCTCTACCTTATTTCATATTCTTATTTCTTCTTTCCTCCAAATTTTGCCTTACTATTACAGTAGCACTTGCAACTCTCTTGCCAATAATATTAGTGAGATTCAATATCAATATGATGGGACCAAAGACCATTCTATCAAAATCAGGTTTAATCCAAAAAATTGAACAAAAAAACGTAAACAAGGGATATGAATAGCCACATTTCAAAAAAGAAAGAAATGTGAGTGATACGATTCTAGAGTTGATTGTCACTAGTAAGATAGATAAGTGCACTAGTTATTAAAGAAGCTAAAATAAGAGTTTGTCAAACAAAAAAAAGGATTAAAAAACCCTTCCTAATGTAATTTGATTAAACAAAACATTACCCCCTCCCCTAAAATACATCCATAATATAGCATTATAAACCTTAGTAATATAAAAACCTTAAAAACTAAAGTCCTAAAATAGAGTAATAACCTTAACAAAATGTAATTAGGAAATAGATAACTTTCAAAGACAATCAATCCCTATATAAATCAACAGCTTCATTTACAAAAAAAAAGTATTTGGCCTCTAGCTAAGAATGCATCTCTCCCATCCCCCACTCGGTCTATTAAGCTCACTCCTTTCTCCTCATCTTTATCTCTCATTTTAACTTTGTCTAAAAGGTATGAATTACATCTAAGTGTTTGCTCTCATTTCTTCCCCCTTAAACTCTCTTGCTCACTCTTATAAATCTGTAGTTGATCTTCATAAAATTGTTTTGGTGACAATGAAGCAATATTAATCAATTTCATTCATGAAAAGGAATATTTGTTCTTATATTCGTTATATATGGCTCTCCTATCAAATGTCCAAAGACGCCATAAAAGAATGTGCCCACTTGTATGGAAACCACGAAACACAATACTTCATCCTTATACCTCTATTTTTTCTTTTTTCAGTAGCTTCTTCTCTCAAGTAAGGCTATCCATCAGTAAGGTAAAAGTAAAAAAGGAAGCATAATTCGCTAAGCTGCGGATTTTCTATCATGACAGTCTAGAATCGGATGACGTATCAATGGTAGCATTATCCTAAAAATTTTGGTCTTCGTTGGAAACTTGGGTAAGGAGTGGCTTTTCTTAGTAAGCAAAGTGGATTGGATGCAGGTAAGCAGATTTTGCTGTACTATAACGTGAGAAGGCTTGATGTTTATCAAGTCAATCTACTGCTTTAGTCTTACCTCTATAGGTGCAACGCTTTGAAACTCAAATTGCACCGGCCGTCAGACTTTTTGTCCTTCCTCTATTCTAGTATAGGAAGAACCAGTTCTATTTATCATCAGTAGCCACCTACTAGATCTCCGATCAAAATCAGGTCAGGTTAGTGACTTCTTATTCATAAATCCACATCACAATATCCCAAAAAATTGCCAACACATTTATACAAGTTTACTTGCACCAAATCGTTCAAAACAAGATCATAAGATTTACTATTAAGCATCAATTCGATTTAAGAAAAAGACAATTAGAATATTAATGAACATGCTGCCCTGAGAATCTGCAGCTGAGTCATCTTTGCATTCAAAATTTAGTATGTCTGCGAAACTGCAATCATCAATTAGTAATGTTCAATAACCAATTCCAAGCTTAAAAAAGCTTTAATCCATCTCATTACTATAGCATACGGTCAAGATAGGAACAAGGGCATAATCCTTTGACTGCCAAGGATTACCTTATTTAATAAAGCAGGCCACGTTTCCAACAGTAAAGAGGCAGAAATGCAAATGCTTGTACATTGGTCTCAAGTAAAATAGTGTTTAACCTAGAACATTAACAAAATGAAAACATCGAGTTTCAATCATGACAGAAAAATGAGTTTTTTTCATGTTGAGAACAAGTCTCCCACAACTTGGTGAGATTATTAGATAAGAAACAGGAAACCGATTCCATGTACTTGGAGAGGTTAAAACTAGAATACAGTTTCGTTGAAGTCTTGAGAAACAAGATTAAGCCCCCAATCGCAAGCGCAATCCTAACATGGCTGTGTCACGAAGAAACAATCCTGAAAGGATTACACATAACCAGCCAAAGCATGTAAACATAAGTCACATTCATTGTGTGCTTGGAATGACGATCACAGATATTCACAAACTTTGTTGTGGTTGCAAGAAGACCAAACAGACAGTGTCGTAATATGAGATGGAATTGATAACCTGTCATGTGTTCCAGTCATAAGTCAAGATGGATCCATTAGACAAAGAAAGAAAGAAAGAACCACGTATTCTAGCTCAACAAAGCTACCTGTGCAACAAAATATGGGAATTCCACTAACAACTGTTAACTCAACGGTTGAGGTGAACCTAACTCACCACCAAGTTCAAACCCTGTGGATGTAAGAAATTGAGGGCAATTGGCCCCCCCTTGGGTCCTACATAATCAGAAGAAAGTGCCCTTCTTACCCACAAATGAAGATTGGAAAGATGGTTGGGAACAATTGTTGATTAAGTTACAAACTGAGAAATGACAGCTTCTCACTTTGTTACTAACCCATAGACATGTAGCTGAAGATTAACTTACACAACTTGACAGATTATTTTGACAACATAAGTTTCCAGTACATATTAAGGCTAAGGTCAGCATAGAACTTCTACAGATAAAGTGACAATGGTGTACATTTTATCTTCT
>JANZLX010000008.1:33419563-33439638 GCA_025531955.1 Erythroxylum orinocense | reverse complement strand
ACATGCTCATTCATGTTAACTTAATTTAATCTCTTAAGATCTCATAATTCAACTTAGTCATGCTCAATAAAATAAAATAAAAATTCAGGGGCCAACAATAACACAGATGGATTTATCACCCTTACTTATACTATTTTCCCCCAGGTCAAGAAGTGAAGGAGATCCAGCTATCCCCACTTATTCTAAGTAGGCATTTTCTTAAGAATAAGACCACACCCCTTTAGAGAATTGGCATTGAAAGAAGATATGGGATGTGCTTTCTTAAATGTGTGAGGTGTTCAATAATAGGAGTCCTCATATCACAATTTAGGAGGAATCAGTATAATAAAGCTCTTGAGGAACATTTCTCCACTGATTATCAAAGATCCAAAAGCATACATTTGAATTCCTCAGAATTTGGTTATGCTCTTCTTACAAAGTCAGGTATTTATTCATAGTTCTAACCTTGGACCAATTGTCATGGTATATTAAGTCCAACATGCCATTTCCTACCTTACATACTATAGCGTGGATAAGTTGTTCCCCTTTAGATAATATGTGCGGATGCATTAGACCTACATTGATTCTTCCTTAGTAAGAATTTTCTTAATCCTCTTTCCTAAGGAGATATTGTTATAAAGATTAATTGGTAGAACTTGTAGGCCTCCTTTCCTTTCTTTATACATACCATTTTCCAACATATTTCGGCTTTATATTTCCTATTGTTAGGCCCATACCATATAAAGGACTAGCTTAATAAGTTAAAAGCCTTGTGTAGATTGATTTTGATACCACACTTAGCTGGAGAGTTATTTTTTGAAAGAATAAATCCAATAAAATTAGGATGTTATCTCTAATATAGTGCCCCTCCCTTCTAGGAAAGCTACTTGTGATGTATTGTTTATAGGACCTAGAGCTTTCTTTATGTGATGTATTGGTTATAGGACCTAAAGCTTTCTTTAATCTTATTACCAACATCTTTGCAACTATCTTATCAATAAGATTACAACATGAAATAGGTTTGTAGTCCTACAGGAGATAGGATTTTGGGGTTTTGGGACTACACAAATAAAATTTATATTTATGGATTCGAGTAGCTTACCTAATTTGTCAAACCCCAATATTTTGACAGTAACCAAATCTTTAATTTATGGCCAAGCCTTGTGAAAAAAATTTCCATTAAGCTATTCAGGTCCTGGTTAACTTTTAGCTTACATCTTAAAAACCACTTGTTCAACTTTTTTTCTTCTTCTTCTTCTCAAGGATATATTCATAATCTCTTAATCATGAAGTTGAAGAATTTCCCTTATCCAAAAACACATTTTGTGAGCTAGCTCATGGCAGTCCCTTTTTGAATTCTTGAAAAGTCTCTTGTTTCTTTCCCTCCAAATGGAATACACTGAATAAGTTAAAGCTAAGCTAATATCAATATGGTCTCTACCATTCTTTCTGTATAAATTGTCAGCCCATGAAAAAATGCTTTGCCACTGCTGGTATGGGTAAAGTAAACCAAATATATATTGCATTATACTCTTTTTTGAAAAAAAAAGAAAGAAGAAAATGCATTAATAAATAATGAAATTTAAATCTTACAAGAGGGTCTAGTAAATGCATTATACTCCATATTACTCTAGTGTGTTGACATTGAAAGTATAAATGATTGGTAGATTTGGGAACCATAATGCAAAGCATGCATAACTGATCCTCTACACCGTATAATCTATCTTTAGTTTTGGGTCTCATTCTAGCAGTAAGATAGGTTATAAATGTTGCTTTAGGAACTTAAGCACTTTTCCAAAAAATATTGTACCAGTTAACCTTTAAAAGCTATTGTCTAATAGCTTTCAGATTGGATTGATTGGTGAACTCTCATCCATTATTCAGTAACCAATGTAGGCTATCACTTTTTAAGGGATTGGGGTCAAACTCAGGTAAGAAAACTTTGATTCTTTCACAACCCCTGAAGTCAATGAACCACCTATCTTGTTAAATAACCTCCTTAACTTGAGCTTATAAAGGAATTCTAGTTGTAAGTGAAGATATTTAATCCTTAAAAATTAAAGTGATTCATTTAACTCGAGAAATGGTTGACTATACATGATCTCCAAAGCTATACATTCAAATTGGTAAGGCTTTATTTAAAACAAAGGATTATTTGAATAATCTTTTTCCCCTCCTTTTCATTAATCATTCTCTACAAGTATATACAATCGGAGTAGGAAATAATTAAGGGATTACATTAAAAAATATCTAGAAAAATCATCCTAGAAATCTAGAAGTAAATAAATTTAAATATGGAAATCACTAAAAATCTGGAAATTGACTTTGGATCCCATTAATTTAGGCAATCGTAGTTAACTTTCCAATACTCCCCCTCAAGCTGGTGAATGTATATCAAACATTCCTCACTTGCATACATTTGATTCAAAACCAGCCTTAAATAATGCTTTAGTGAGAATATTAGCTCCTTGTGATTCAGTTGGCATGTAGGACAAACTGATCTTCCCACTTTCAATCTCCGTCTTGATGAAATTTCTATCAATCAGAACATGCTTCATACGATGATGTTGTATAGGGTTATGAACAATTGCAATAGCTGATTTACTATCGCTATATAACTTCCTAGGATGCTCTAGTGGGAAATTTAAATATGATAGTAATCTCTCTAGCCAAATTAACTCATAAATACCTTGTGCAATTCCCTTATATTCTGCTTCAGCACTACTTCTAGATACAACAGTTTTTTTTTCTTACTATGCCATGTAATAAGAATTCCCCAAAACTTTGTACAATAGCCTTTAGTGGACTTAGCATCTTCAACTGACCTTACCCAATCTGCATCTGCAAACCCTTCTATTTCTCATATTTCTCTCTTTTTGAACAGAAGGCCCTTTCTAGGTGTTCCTTTCAAGTACTTAATAATCTGATCTATTGCATCTCGGTGTCTCTTAGTGGGAGCATACATAAATTGACTGACCACTCTAACACTATAGGCAATGTCGGGCCTAGTAAGTGATAGGTAGATCAATTTTCCCACCAAACTTTGATAGCTTTCTTTGTTTGTTGGAGGGTCATGTTCAGAAACCTTATGCTTCCAATCCTTTTCTAGTGGTGTGCTTGTAGGTCGACAACCTAATTTTCTTATTTCCTTCAATAGATCTAAGGTGTATTTCTTTGAGAAATGAAAATGCCTGACTTACTTCTGACTGTTTCCATTCCAAGGAAATATTGAAGCTTCCTGAGATCTTTAACTTTGGATTTAGATTTCAGCAGGTTTTTAAGATTTGCTATTTCTTCATTATCATCACCTGTGATCACCATATCATCAACATATACAATCAAGATGGATTTCTTCCCATATATAGATTTTTGTGTGAATAAAGTATGGTCAACTTGCCCTTGTGTATAACCAAATTGCTTCATAGCAATGTTGAATCGAGTAAACCAAGCTTTAGGGGACTATTTTAACACATAGAGAGATTTTTTCAGTTTACACACGGAACCAGTTTTTTCTTCAAAACTAAGTGGCAACTTCATGTAAACTTCTTCTCTAAGAGTTCCATTTAAGAATGCATTATATACATTCATGTGGTGTAGTTCCCAGTTTAGATTAGTTGCCATAGATAAGAGAACTTGAATAGAAATCAATTTTGCAACAGGTGCAAAGGTTTCTTCATAATCAAGGCCGTAAGTTTGTGTATATGCTTGAGCAACCAAACGAGCCTTGTACCTCTCTATTCTCCCATTTGAACCAACTTTTATAGTAATGATCCATTTTCATGCTACTAGTTTCTTCCCTTTGGGTATGTCAACTATTTCCCATGTGTCATTTTCTTTCAAGGCCTTCAGTTCTTCCATTACTGCAGCTTTCCATCTTGAATCTCTCAATGCCTTATATATGTTGGTAGGAATTTTCACATTATTAGATTGAGAGACAAATTCCCTGTACTTGTTAGATAAGTGGCAATATGATAAATGGTTTGAAACTAGATGTTTAGTACAAGATCTTACCCCTTTTCTGATAACAATGGGAACGTCAAGGTCATCAATTGTAACAGTACATTGAGGTAAAACTTTTGACATGAGATCCTCTTCTAGTTCAGATGCTTGGCTTTGCTAAGTAACTTGTGGTCTTATTGAGTGCACAAGTAGTTCACCCTATTTTTGGGTTTGTTGAGGTGGTTCTCCCCCTTAACTTGAGTCACCTATGGATGTGTGTTGTAAAGATGGAGAAAAAATTGATGGTGTTGGCAATGAAACAGGTCTAGATATAGAAGGGTCCCTATGGTTTTCTTCACCTAGATTATTCCCCTGAAGAGAAGCATATGAATAGAAAGGTTGATTTTCAATAAAGGTCACATCATATGACACATAATTTTTTTAAGTATGGATTATAACATTTGTAACCCATTTGAGTAGGAGAATATCCTAAAAAATACAATTAATAGCTTTTGGATCAAGTTTCCTCGTGTAGGAAGAGTATTATGAATAAAAACAAAACAACCAAATACTTTTGGATTGAGAGAATTAAACAATCTGACATGAGGAAAATATTTTCTGTGACAACTAATAGGAATTTAAAATTTTAGAGTTTTAGAAAGAAGCCTATTAATCAGGTAGGAAACGGTTAATACAAAATCACCCTAATAATGGTGTGGAACAAAATTTTCAAACATAATTGATCGAGCAACTTCCAACAAGTGACGGTTTTTTCTCTCAGTTAACCCATTTTGTTGAGGTACATAGGTACACGAACTTTGATGAAAAATTTCATTATCAACGAAATAATTTCCCAAAATATGTGAGAAATACTCTCCTTCATTATCTATGTGAAAAAATATGGACATTAGACTGGAAAACATTTTTTATCATCTTGTGGAATTGATGAAAAACAGACCCAACATCAAATTTTTCTTTTAGAAGGTAGACCCAACAAACCCTTGTGTGGTTATCTATGAAAGTAATGAACCATCTTTTTTCGGTTAAATCACTAACTCGTGATGCCCCCCAAATATCACTATGAACAAGGTGAAAAGGTTTTGACATTTTGTAATCATGATCATGATAATTTTTTCTAGGTTGTTTTGCAAGAATGCATGATTCACAAGAAAAGGAGAAAAGATCTTTATTGATGAACAACTTCGGAAACAAATGTTTCATATATGAAACACTAGGATGACCTAAACGTTTGTGCGATAAAATCACATCAGAATTAGATAAACTAGGCACAAAAAGAGATGTAGGTGTTTTTGGTGTAAGAGAACCAGTCAAGTAATAGAGACCCTTTTGTTCTTCAGCATTGCCAATCATCTTCCTCGAAGACAAATCCTGAAAAATATAATGATCACACACAAAGGTTACCGCACAATTTTGATCTTTAATTAACTTGCTAATAGAAACAAGATTATATCTTAAAATAGGAACATGAAGCACTTTTTTAAGACAAAACCACTGCAGACAACATCTCCAATTCCAGCCATTAAGGAAGTACCTCCATTTGCTACAAAGACTTGAAAATTTTCAATAAGTTTTTTATAAACAGAAAAATCAGTGAGTAAACTAGTCATATGATCTGATGCACCAGTGTCAATAATCCATCCATTCAAGACATCCTTCTATGATAAAAAAGATGAGATAATACCTCGATGAATCATGGTTGCCTTGGGTGTTGTGGATGAGGGATCTAGGTTTTTTTGTTGACTAAGAAGGGTCCTTAAAATCTCCATTTCACCTTGTGTAAATGCTGCAGTGCCAGTTTTCTTAGTCTTTGCCAAAAATTCAGCTATATAGGCAATAATTTTGCCTCTTTTCCTCCGTGGTTTCCAATCTGGTGGTTTTCCATGGAGATCCCAACAAGTCTCTTTTGTATGAAAAGGCTTGTTACAATATTCACACGATGGTTTGCTTTCATTTGGCTTCTGATCTTGGGTATTAGAAGAGCTTGAACGATTTGTGGCAAGAGTAGAACCTTGTGCATGTTCTTCAATGGCTGGGAGTAGGTTTCTGCTCAGCATCACCTTTTTTCTGCTTTCTTCCCACCTTACTTCTGAGAAGGCCTCTCGAAGTGATGGCAAGGGTTTTGTCCCCAAAATTATCCCATGTACTTCATCTAGATCTTTGTTTAAACATTGAAGGAAATCAAAGACTCGATCCTTTTCAAGTACTTGATTATAGAGCACTCCATCGTCTGCACACTTCCATAGAATTGTTTAAAATAAATCTATCTTTTGCCAAAATTCAATTAATCTATTGTAATATTCTGTTATAGATTTTGTTATTTTCTTTGTGTTTCGAAGAGTTTATCGAATTTCAAAATATTGAGAAGTATTTCCAAAATCTAAATACATCTCTTATGCTGCCCTCCAGATTTCATGTGTTGTCTTATAGTTTAGGTAAGTGCGTCCTGTTTTAGGCTCCATTGAATTTATTAACCAGGCCATGACAATAGACTTTTTAGCTTCCCATATCTTAAAACTAGCATCATTCTTAGCTGGAGAAGAGAGTTCACCGGTAAGGTAACCTTATTTGCCTTTCCCTCAAACAACTAACAACATAAATTGGAACCATTCACGAAAATTTGACCCATTCAATTTTTGTTGGGTTATTTGTAGTGAGTAATTTACATCTGATGAAGAAGGAAAGGTTGCACCACTGGTATTCCTTGAAATAACACTGGAATATTCTTTAGTTGATGGTGGTAGGCTACCTTCAGACATAGCTGTGATAGCAGAGGAAGAAAAAATTTCAGGTGACTAGGAAAATTTTCGTGGTTCACAAATTTTAGGTGGCTGGACACCTAGATCTTTGATACCATGAAACAAAGGATTACGTGAATAATCTTTTTCCCCTCCTTTTCATTAATCATTCTCTACAAATATATACAATTAAAAATATTTAGAAAAATCAACCTAGAAATCTGGAAGTAAATAAATTTAAATATGGAAATCACTAAAAATATGGAAATTGATTTTGGATCCCACTAATTTAGGCAATCCTAGTTAACTTTCCAACACTATTAACCTAATATTTTCTTGGAATAAGAGAGAGCTACATCTTTCAACTGTTCTTGAGATGGTATATGGTTACACCTTGGGCTAATATACTGTTAGTTTTGTTATAATTTCTCTTTGTCATAATTGAGCTCACCTTGTTTAAACTAAAAGACACTCTCTCTTAGTCTTAGGAGTGAGCAGTGATCATCCCGGGCCTTTGTGAAGTTTTCCAGCGCCACCATTCATCACCTGTATAGGCATTGATAGAGTTCGAACTTTTTTCTAAAATGTCTTTTGTTCTGTAAAACTTAGATCTTTGTATTTGAATTAATGGTCTTGTTTTCTTCCTAAACAAACTTCAACTTTTTAACTTAGGCATTGAAACCCTTGCCTCCCTCTCCTTACCTCTTCTTATAGCCTCAAGGAAACCCTCGTGATTGGCAAAGTAATCATTGAACCTAAAAGGGAACTTTCTTATTACCATTAAAATGTTATGTGGATTATTATTGGCACATGATCTGATACATCAGGATTTAGGAGGACTGCTTTGGTTTGTGGGCATAGTTTCATCCACTTTTCATCTGCTAATACCTTTTGTCCAACTTCTTCATAATATTCCTTCAGTTTGATTGTTCTTTGGACGATGTATAAATATTTCCCTCCAAGCTGAGGTCCCTAACCCCTAGTTTCTAAAGACATTCATAGAAATCTCTAGAGAAATTCCTAATGTTTATGTTTCCTTCTGCTTCAGACCAATATAGCATGATATCTAAAAGCATTCAAAGGGTCTTGTATATCATGTTTAATCCGGAACAAGTGACTCCATTGTTCCTCCCTCTAAAATTTGAAATTGGATCCATAGATAATATAGCCTCCAAAGATCTATCCAGAGCAATGAAAGAAATTCTAACGTGGATGTTGGTTGCTAGAATGCAAGACCTTAAGATAACCCTTTTGGAATCAAATATGATAATCACCCTTCTATGATGATGATGTGAGTGGTTCACCAATGACCATTTAGTTTGAGCTTCACAAAATTCTCATGGGAAAGCTGAGCTTCAAGCACTGCCATTGCAACATTATTATTTTCTGACAAGAACTCTACTAATGCTTATTTTTTATAGGGACTATTCAGTCCCCTAATGTTCGAGGCAACTATGTTCATTAAGAGGAGGATTTTTTTTAAGAGCTCCCTTTCTTCTTACTCGTACTAGATTTTCTATTAGATACTACCTAGAATCTGCCTTCCTCCCCTTCAACTTTAGTCGGGATATTATTGTTTCCTATCCCAATATTCATATCCTCTATCATCTAACCATAAGTTATCATATCCTCCTATTCATATTGTTCATTTTGTAACTCCTGAATCTATATAGGAGTTTTTATGGTACTAGAGGTGTTCTCCTGAGCTATCAAAGTGGGAGCTTGATGTTGACTTCATGTCTATCTGGAGCTTTACCAACTGGCCGGTTCTTCTCCTCACCCAATTTAACCAATTCTTCGTAATCTCCCCTCACAAATCTTCTACCTGATTTCTTCCATATCTTATAATTTTATCCAATACTGGATCTCCATTGATCTGAGACTCGGATTCTATCATCTACTAATTTTTCTTCTCTTTACCATTTTCAATCTTCACGCATAACCTGGCATAACATATCCTTCTTCTATGGGCCGCCATCTCGTCCATGCACACTGGAACATCCACTTAGCTTGCTAACGCACTAAGCCCTCTCATCAACCAATACTCAAGTGGTAGCCTATACAAGTCGATCCACAAAGGAGTCTGGTCATATGTGATATTCTCCATCTTCAGTACAGGTTTTCATGGTTGCAAAAATAGAGTTTGACTCCAAATGTGCCAAGGGCCAGCCTCCATAATCTCATTCGCATTCACTCGGCCAGCAAATTTAAATAGCACTAAGTTATCCTCTAAAGCAAGATTTCAACCAGGCCTTTATTCCTCTAATATTTCATAGCCCAATCTTTTACCTGCAAAAATGCCAGTCCCCTCTCATAGAAGAAGTATACTAGAGTTGAATTCCATACCTTACCACCCTCCTTTAGAATCTGGATGTCAGGCGTCACCAAGCTCCTTCCGTCTTCCAAGACAGGAGGAGTGTAAAATAGAGCTTCATTACTTTTCTTCTCCCACCATTTGGTTTCAGTTGAGAGAAGTGATGATAAAAAAGGCGGCTTCTTTTCAAAGGAAGCGAGGGGCTCAGGAATGGGAGCTGATCTAAGCATGCAAGGGCGAAAAGGATAAAGAATCCTTAACATTTACCAAGTTTGTCTACATTATCAGGAAAGAGTTTGAGAAAAGCCAGAAGAGTAAGACGGTAACTTTCGTTTAAAAGTTGTTACTAAGACAATAAACGAAGGGTGGGAAAAAAAACAGGGGGAGGTGGTTGGGAAAAGACTGAAAAGTCTTCCACAACACCACAGAAGAAGGATGAAATAGTGTGCCCGCATGGGTAGCTCAGTTGTTGGAAGGACGAATTGAGATTAAGGCCTCAAGTTCGAGTTCTAGCATCGACAGTGTGGAAGTTCATCCAATGTGATGACTTCTTGTGCGCACCGACATTGGGTCACCCTTCTGAGAAGTTAGCTGAGATCAAACTACAATTTACCTCCTCACTATTCTGCCGGGTCGAGGTGTAAGGGCGCCTAAGGTGGACGATTCCACCTTACTGAGATCAAGGATGAAATAGTGTGGAAATCGGGAATAGAAAAGCATCAAATGAGAAAAAGACAGTAAGCGGAGGGCACAAAAAGTCTGAGGAAAGGAAGAAAACAAGTAAAGGCAATATTTACTCATTTAGAAGCATTTATCTTGGTGTTAGTCTTAAAAGCAATCAAGATAATTCCTTTTCTTTTCCCCTGTTGAAACTTTTTTTGGGTTTTTTTTAAATGAAAAGACAAAGTTACAATGGAAGGAAATTGTCTTATGATTTTGTTATTTGAATAAATGAAAAGTAAACGCCTTTCATATTTCAAACTGCTTTGAAGTTTGATTTCATTCCTAATTGGTGCAGAAAGGAACTAAGGTAAGGTAATACAAGTTGAAGAAAGGAAAAAGAGCGGCGGATAAGGGTCTTTTGCAGTTTGACAGATATTTTAATTTTGGGTTTGTCTTTGCTCTTTTACCTTTTCTTTCTTTTCTTTTTGTTCCCGTTTGTTATTTCTGAGAGTTAAAAGATAGAAGCGAGGCAAGTTGCTTTACAAGAGGCTGAGATGAGTTGCCTCACATCCTGGGAATTTAAGTAATTATGTGGTAATGGTCATCCTTGGGGGGATTTTCCTGTGATTCTTAGGACTTTGGCTTTCTGGGTCCTTTCTCATGATCCCTTTTTTCGCTTTCGCTTTCTCTTTCTTTTCTTGTGTTTAAAGATAAAAGTTTGCATTTGTGGCCATTCATTTTCTCTCTTTCTCGGTAACTTTTGTGAATTAAAGGCTCTTTCCAGCTTTTTGATCTTTTTGTATGTCTGTGTAGTTGTTGGAGGTGGATGGTGAAGATTCCATTGGAGGAGTTGATAAGGCCTAAACAGGTTTTAAGACAATCCGTAAAGGATTGAACTTTTCTTCAAATGGAAGTTCGGTGTTCATTATTGTTTAACAGATCTTAATTCACATTTCATTTTCACCTCCTTTTTAGCTCACCCTCATCCTAGATTCGCTTCCTGATTTAGTTATATCGAGATCTCTGCTCGCTTTTAAGGCATGGAAAATGGGCTTCTGCTAGAACTTGACCTGCACAGTCCAAAAAGATTGGTGACGAGAGGAGTTGATTATTTTAGTTGAATAATGACAGGCTGGCTGATTTTGAAGTCGTGGGCAGGTAACTTTTTGCACTGCCCAAATAAGGATTCTGATGGAGGAGATGTGTCCCTCGGTTGCAGTGCCATTTAGAGTCGGTAATACACTCTGCGAAAGCTTAACCATAGATTCTCGTTATAATTTCAAAAGACCTAGGTTAATGTCAGAAATGGCTGGCGCATTATCCAGTTCTGTAACTAACATTTCTAGTTCAGGGGATGAGAATAATTTTCCTGGTGCTTTGGATAACCAAGTTAATGATATGGCACTGTCAGCTGTCAGAGAGGACCAAGAACCGGAAGCCCCTTATTTGGACATGATATCTGAAAGTAAAAGCAATTGGGTTGTTAAGGATGAAGCTTTAGCCCGGGAAAGCGAGGAAGATGATTCCCTGTCCATGCAGGGTGATCTGGTTCTTGACAGATCTTGTTCTCTGTCAATAGCTAGTGAGACCAGTAGCTTATGTGGAGAGGATTTCTTGGGTTTTGAGTCAGCTTCTGAGGTAGGGACACCGAGTTCATTGGACACTGATAGAAACATATGTGGTCTTGATATAATTGCTAAGGCTGCACATTTGGGGGCGTCAATTGTTAAGGCAGAAGTTGTAGGAAATCCTCTTTCTTTGGAAGTGAGCCTGAAGGAAGATAGTGGAGATGGCTCTGACCCTAAGCCACCTGCAGTGGTTTTTGAATTGTCTGTGGATAAAAAGGTTGGTGGAAATGTTGCACGCAGCGTTTTTGAGGTGGAATATGTGCCTCTTTGGGGATTTACTTCTTTATGTGGCAGAAGGCCTGAGATGGAAGATGCGGTTGCAACTATACCTCGGTTATTGAAAATTCCAATCAAATTGCTAATTGGTGATCGGGTTCAAGACGGTATGAATAAGTGCTTAACTCACCAGACAGGGCATTTCTTTGGTGTGTATGATGGTCATGGAGGATCACAGGTGTCTTTCCTTTTAAACCCATTTATACTGCTAATGTTTCAATCATTTCCAGAATTGTGCAGTTGGTCTATCCACAAGTTTAACATATTGCTTGGTGGTTCGTTTTCTTTGTCCAGGTGGCAAATTACTGCAGTGAGCGTATCCATTCTGTTTTGGCAGAGGAGATAGAATGTCTTAGTAATGGCGTAATTGATGGAAAGGATGGTTGCCAAGAGCTTTGGAAAAAGGTGTTCACCAATTGTTTTCTGAAGGTGGATGCTGAAGCTGGAGGAAAACCCAACACTGAACCACTTGCACCAGAAACTGTTGGTTCCACTGCTGTTGTTGCCATTATTTGTTCGTCGCACATTATAGTAGCAAACTGTGGAGACTCGAGGGCAGTTCTATGTCGTGGAAAAGATCCTGTGGCCTTGTCTGTGGATCATAAGGTAAGAAACTCTTGAGCAACACCTATATGCTTTCTAGTTTCTTAATTATTTACTCACAAAGGCTTGATTGTATTACTGTCATTCCGTTGTCTCAGCCAAACAGAGAAGATGAATATGCAAGAATAGAAGCTGCTGGAGGAAAAGTTATACAGTGGAATGGACATCGTGTATTTGGTGTTCTTGCCATGTCAAGGTCAATTGGTGTGTACTTTCCTAATTTCTGGTTATCATATTACAGTTAATCACAGTGATCCGCTTCAGCGATGTCTCTAACCAGGCTCATTTTTCTAATAAGAACATGTTCTTATTTGCTTTTCTCATACCAAAACTCCAATGAGTGAAAGATAATTTTCATTTGCACATGAGGTTAGGACAGGTTGCAGACTGGATCCAACTTGAAACTTTATCAGCTATACGTAGGGACAAAGTGGGTAATCTTTGTCGAGTGACCATTTCATCATAGGGCTCTTTCCCTATTTAAGTCTTGCCTAGTAACTTGTGCAGTACATCAGGAAGAAAATTATTCTGTTATCCATTTGATGTCCATAAGTGAATGGATGCTTCTTGTTGGAAGAAATTTTAGAGTACTGCTGGGAAGCACTTTTGTACTTCGATAATCAATACCTTTTCCAGTCAATACCAAAGGGCATAAAATTTCTTTTACCGTCGGATCTATTTTCAGGTGGTGTTTGATCCCTTTAGATATTTTTCATACAATTTGGATAGACTCTAATTAGGTTCTTTTTACCTTCTTCAGCCAATTAGTGCTTGGATAATGGGGAAATAAAAGCAAATTCAAGTTAAGTAAATGTTAACTGGTGCACATAATATTGTATTGTGATGTCAGACCACCTTTTGAGGTTTCAAGAAGATTTCCCAAATCTTGTCCAGCTAAATCATTGCCTCTTGCATAAAGGTTCTATTTGCATGTATGGTGTAGGAGATGGTATTTTTAGGGATTAGTAAATGATAATTGACGTAAGTCCTAAAGCTTAGTGTTATAATTCATGCATGTATGTACACACAATTTTGGTTCATTAGGAAACAAAGGGCTGTATTTGGATTTGAATGTAGGCGTAGGAAGATGCTTTCAACCCTGTCGTCACTTGAACCACATGTTCCAATGCTAAAACTATAGATTAACCATCAAGTACTAAAACTTTTACAGTTCAAAGAATGAGCATAGAACACATAAATCTTAGATTGACTGCCTTGTGTACGCTTGCCACATCAGACCAATGGTATTGCATAACTTAGATTCTTTTGCGAACTTTTACCTGTTTTTTTTATATAGAAGTTTGTTAACATAATAGTAAAATCCCAAATATAGAGTTTCTTGGAAAGCAAAACTCGTCAATGACAAGGTGATACCTCAAACCTGCTCTTGTTTTCATCATGGTTGCAATTTAAAATACCTCTGAATAAATGGCACTATGGTAACGTTCTTTCTGTAAACATCATGCACATGGTTACTACGGTAGCATTTTCAGCAATTACAAACACTTGCATACTTAACACCTCTTCTGGGTTGTGGGAAATATGTGCTTACACCTGCAAAACCGGTTTCGTCTGTGAGATAATATCTGTCTTTTCAGAATTTTGCTCCATCTATCCAATCAGTTGTACTAGTCTGATCTTGGACATAAAATATTGGTGGGTTCTGATGTGGTTGAAGAGTTAAACATCAAACAATTTGCATTGCAGGAGATAGATACTTGAAACCGTGGATTATTCCTGATCCTGAAGTGATGTTCATTCCTCGGGAGAAAGAAGATGAGTGCCTTATTCTGGCTAGTGATGGCTTATGGGATGTCATGCCAAATGAAGAGGCATGTGAACTGGCTCGGAAACGCATACTTGTTTGGCACAAAAAGAATGGTGTCACTCTTCCCTCATCAAGAGGTGAGGGAATTGATCCTGCAGCTCAAGCAGCTGCTGAATTCCTATCCAACCGTGCTCTGCAAAAAGGAAGCAAGGACAACATCACTGTAATTGTGGTGGATCTAAAATCTCAGAGGAAGTTCAAGAGCAAAACATGACAGTACCCTTCTGTTTTTTTCACCAGGACCGGTAGTTTAGAACATATATTGGTTAAGAACTCTTGGTGGCCTTGAATAGTGTCATTTATGACGCCAAGTTGTGGCATGTGTAATTTTAGTTGTAGGGAGTAGGAAAACATGGGAATCCAATCCCATGCTTATTGACTTATTGTATTCTATATGCCTCCGAGTTCAAAGGCCCAGTGAGGTACTTACAATTAATTATTTAACCGCTTGATGGAATTACAAGCGCTCCGCAGCTCAACCATAATACAAGGATAAACTAGTTCTTATCAAGGACTACAGTGCAGGACTGTTCTTACTCCAACATCCACCTAGTCTTCATTCCTTCTTAAAGTTGATCAAGTAATAGTGTGCCTATACAAATGAATGCTTTGTGGTGATGCATCTTCACCTAGAACTGCACTTGGAAAACTAAGCATGTTTCTTGATTTTACCTCAAAACATGCTATACTTTAAAAGGATTAAGGCCAAGACTTAAAAACAACTTGAATTTTAAGAATCAATTCATGGATTGGATTTAATTTTAAAAATTAAGTCAAAAAATGTCATGGATTTTGGTTTAGGTTTAAAAGAAAATTCCGTCTAAATTTATATTTATAAATATTCTTAAGTCAACTCACAATTATCATATAATAATTTTTCATTAATATGATTATCTAAAAAGGGAATGGAATATACAAAATTATTTAAATATTTATATATTTAATTGTTTGTTTTTATAGAAGATGAAATTATGATATCAAAGAACTCTAAATTAATTAATGCCTAAATAAATATTTTATTATTTAAATATTTTTTATTTTTATTTACTTGATTTCATTTTTTAACGTGATTTTTTAAGAAATTATATTTTTTACATCAAATTTATGATTATATCATAATTATACATTTAAATAATTATTATTTTTAAATATAGATTTATAAATTGAGTTCAAATTAAAAAAAATTATAATGGATTAGACTTTGGTTTGAAAATTAGGTTTATTTTACGAATTGGGTTGGATAAGGACTTAAGAATTATAATATCTTTGTGAGTAAAACTTTAATTAAATTTGATTCACTTCAACACACTTATAGGTTTAATCATGCTTAAAGATTTTTTTTTTTTAATATAGGTATCTCAATCTCCACGAGAAACATTACAATGCACCAATAGAAATCAAAAGAATGAGCATTGCCATCCTACCATAAGATTGTTAATGTCCTTTTAGAAAGTCAAATAATATATAAATGAAAAAAATTAGGAATGTTAAATCAGACCAACAAAAAAGGCTTTGTTTGTTATTAAGACCTCACTTCTCTTTTAAGATAAGTGCATGTTACAGGTTAAGGTTAAGTATTTAGGGGTTCAAGCCCTTAATTTTAACATATTAGTTATATTTTATTAGAAAGTAAATAAATAAATTAGAAATACCCAATATACGTAAGATACATAGTTTATAAACCTTCAAAATCTTTAACCAATAACTAGTATAACCTACAAACACAATCTAGGACAATTCATTAACACTAGAAACTAGCTTATTTTTGTTGTTGTTGTCTTTGATATTGAGCTTTTCCTGTTCCCCACTCCATTAAATAACTCTCTAGGATGTTATCAGCATCTTGTTGCAGTTCCTAGCCATTACACTCATCATTATCAACTCCGTTATCCAGTGTACTTTCTCAGTTTTAACATATTCCATTGTCTTTGAAGTGTGACTGCTTTTAGTTGCTCCCTCAATGTTATGGCGAAACTACTAGGGAAACTTCCTCCTCTTTGTGCAGAATACGCTTTTGACAATTGGCTCACTTGTATCTTTAGATTGTGGATGGAAGAGGCATGATTCTTTGTTACTTGTTTGAATTTGCCTTCCAAACTCTTTTGTGCATCATCTAGGCTTCCAAGTTTGTCTAAGATCTTATTTAATATGGAGTCCATCATGTTCGGGTCAACTTGTTGAAAAACAGGTGGTCCTTAAGGTCTGAATTGGCCTCCTGCATTATTAGACCCTGAAAAGTTGGGATGATTTTTCCACCCAAGGTTGTACGTGTTAGAGTAGGGGTTGATTCCCCCACCTCAACCATATTGTGCTCCTATGTAGTTTATTTGTTCTGTTCCATCACCCTGCATTAGGAAACAATCAATAGTGTCATGGTCCATTTGTCCATATAGCTCACATTTTTTGTTGATTGGCCTTAACAGAAGTGAAAGATGATGTTTTCATATTATTAAGTTGTTGAATCAAACTGTCAACTTTGGCTTGCATTTCTGTCATTTGATCGATAGTTATAGCTCCCTTTTGTTCACGAATGGTTGTAGGTTTTCCACTTCTTTCATTTGTCCATAAACAATTGTTACTGGCTATTTCTTCTAGAAGCTCTTCTGCTTCATCCATAGTCTTTCTCATTAGCAATCTTCTTGAGGCTGTATTAATTGCGCCTCTTGTGGGTGGGGTTACTCCATTATAGAATATTTGCAAAAGGATTTCCTTAGGTAGGTCATGATGAGTGCATTTCCTTTGCAAGTCTTTATATCTTTCCCACACTTCGTTAATCGACTCCCCATCACTTTGCTGAAAGTTAGTGATCTCCTTAATGATCTTTGTAGTCTTGGTGAGGGGGAAGTATTTATCCAAAAAGGCACGTACTAATTCGTCCTATGTGGTGATGTTGGATGGGCTAAGGGAGTGGTACTAAGCCTTCACTTTATCCCTTAAAGTAAAAAGGAAGAGTCTCATTCTCACTGCATCTTCCGACATCTGATGATATCGAAAGGTATCTCATATTTCGAGGAATTTCACGATATGTGCATTAAGGTCTTTATTTGTCAATCCATGAAATTGCACATTCATCTGAAGCATGTTCAGAAGGGCTAGTTTAATTTTAAATAAGATAGCTTGAATTGGTGGCCTAGCCACACCTTGACTTGCTGCATTGAAAACCACCCTCATAACATCCATGAGAGTTCTCAGCTGATACCCTTGGTTCGCTCCTTGATTGAACTCTTGGTTATATTCATCCACCATTGGTTCCTCAACTGCTTCTTCTTGTGGTTTAGCTCTTCGGATAGCTCATTCCAACTGAGTGATGTCAAGTGCCAAATCTTCAATTATCTGATTTGTATTTGTTGTGGCTCTTATGTTCATGCAGGTGAATGGACACAAGAGGGGTAAAAGCCTTAAACTAAAATAACTAAAAACACCTTCGACTAAAAAGACCTCAACTAATACTATGTGTTCCCTGGAAACAACGCCAAAAACTTGATCATGTTAATCGAGCTTTACAATTATAGCCCTTAAACATTGAAAGTGCATGGGTCATGAATTGTAGTAATTAAAAGGTTGATCCTACGAGGAGGGTGAACTAATCTAATTCTAGGGTGTCTAAGGCTCAGAGAAATAATAATGTGAAATTAAAAATGAAACAAAAATATAAACGCGGGAATTTGAATGCAGGAATTCAACTCAAGAAATTAACAAAAAATAAGAATTGAAATTGAGCAACACAAAAGGTCACTGTAGAAATTAGTCAAGAGAAATTACCATGTTATGAGAGAGGGGATTCGACCTATCATTAATGCTAACCTAGCTAATTATATGTTATCAGGGTGTCGGTTCTAAACTATCGTTAGGGGAATTACTCTTTCTCGAGTTATAATCCCACGTCCTAAATCATTAACCCTAATTAAATTATGAAATTTGCAATCTCTCAATTAACAAAAGAGTCATAATTAAAATTAGATCAGAAGTTCTCTATTAAACTAACAGTTCTCACACAGGATCTTTCTTCGCATAAAAACTGATATGATTAACTACATGGTCTATTGGATCTCCTAACTCTCGTTAACCCAATCCAATCATTTTTATACGGCTCACTTTTTTGGTTTGTTACCAAAATATGCAAAAATCAAAGTTAATCACAACGCCCAATCAATAAAATACAAAATCGACTATATTAACATTAAATCAAAGTAAAATCTCGAAAGAAGAGTTAGAACATCATTAACAATCCAAAACCCATCATCATAGAATCCATTTCAATCTTATACATTAAATGAAAAAATGAAATGGAAAGGAAATAGAACTTGAATCGGACAATCCAGGAACGAAACAGCGTCGAGACACCACCTAATCTGGGAAGCAGCACCATCGATACTTGCTTCTTCTTCTCTCTCTCTCTTATTTTCTCTCTCTCTTGAACCTTTCAAAAGTGGCAGAATGTAGAAGATCCCTTAGGGTTACATCCT
The DNA here is from genome assembly GCA_025531955.1 of Erythroxylum orinocense. Lineage (NCBI taxonomy): Eukaryota > Viridiplantae > Streptophyta > Magnoliopsida > Malpighiales > Erythroxylaceae > Erythroxylum > Erythroxylum orinocense. The sequence goes on along the minus strand of JANZLX010000008.1, from coordinate 33,421,186 downwards.
TAAGTCTTATATAATATTTCCAATTAGGACAACCCTAAGGTCTTTTTCAGGTTCGAAAGGTCTAAAAAATCTTTCGAAAACTCAAGTTAGGACTTTTGTCAGTGTTTCTATCATGCAGACCATGATTGCGATTTAGAGTTTTTGCTTTTGTCATGATTGTCGCCCATAACAACCCAATCATGGCTTCCTGCACCAGCTTCTGTCACAATCGTGGCATATTCCCTACGATAATGACTCCTTGCTCTTGCTTCTGTCACGGTCGTGGCCTTAGGTTGTGTTAGAGTAGTACCCTAAAGACAACCGCTTTTATCTTGCTTTGTACAAAGTTGTGTACAGACTTTATTTTCAATAATAAAGAAAGGCATACTTCATTAATTTAGTGTTCATTATTTATGAATTGATATTGATTTATAAGCAAATTGTTGAAGTCCATGATATATGACATAGCATGAAGGAAATCATGATGTGATCATACTATTGAGATTCCTATCATGTGCAATTATATTAATATCTAAATTACCCCTGGTCATAGAATTAACGAGGTTGGACATCGTTAATACGGACAAACTAGCATATGTCAACCTCCTTGATTTGATCAAGCAGTGGATCTCATAACTGTAAACATGAGAAGTTTAGAGTTGAGATGTGGATGCTTAATAGAGGTAATAAGTACATTGGATGACTTACTACGAGATCATCACATGGATGTCGCATTTTAATGTCAGTGATAATCTCATCATAGCAATGGTGCAAGTATCCTTAGACTTGAGGTGCTTACAAATATCTTGGATACTGATTCTATGCTTTGACTCCATTCCTTGTTGTCTTACAAAGGTCGCTTATAGGGTGATAATTGGGTACAACTTGAGGTATTCAAAGGTAATTGAATATCCAATAAATGATTCACCACTTTTGTGATAATAGAAAATGATACCCACGGCCTCTTATTGGGGTCATTACTTGGAAATCTCTGGGCCGAGTACATGTGTCCTGAAGAATGTCTACATTGACATATAGAGTAATGAGTCCCAGGACGATAACTGATATCAATTAGGCTAGATTTGATGTAGTCAGTCTAGTGATATCAATTAGGCTAGATTTGATGTAGTCAGTCTAATGAGAGTTGACATTTTGCCCACTCATAACCAAGTGGGGTATAGCATGATGAAAGGATGATTTGTACAGCAATTGTCTATGGGAGAGTTTGTGAGATGGTTCGTGATAAGCATGAGTTCGTTCATCAAACCATTTACTTTCCGGTCAATTGGGGGCCATGATGTGTTGCTAGACGCCGCTTATGACTTGCTTGGATTAAGTGTTAATCCAAGTGGCCAATATAACTGGGAACCTAATGGGTCACACGCATAAGAATGACTCGGAGGATTTGTAAAATGGTTTTGGATAGAGATCCATTATAAAGAGAGCAATTGAACCAAATAGATCCCGATGAGATCAGGACATCGATATTTTTGAAACAGGTCTCTGATGATTTTTCCACACTCGGGACTCAATAGGACCGACCCCAATATGATTGCACTACCTCAGCATATATGTGTGTGTGTGTGTGTGTGTGTGTGTGTGTGTGTGTGTGTGTGTGTGTGTGTGTGTGTGTGTGTGTGTGTG
>JANZLX010000008.1:33398974-33410796 GCA_025531955.1 Erythroxylum orinocense | reverse complement strand
TGCTGCACGCCGCGACGTCACCCTTTTGCAGTAATATTTTGTGTTGAACTCTTTTACTCAATTCAAACATTTTTCCATACTAGGCTCTTGTAACTTTTGTTTTCAAAGACTTTATAAGTTTCCAAGTGGTGCTTGAGTTTAGGAAAATACCTCACATTCTTTTAACGATAGTCGGTATTGGCTAATTTTACTTTCGATGTTTTGAACACAAAATAAATGAAGGCATGCTAACAAAGTAGCACTTTAAGTTTTTGAGACTTGAGATTGTTCTTTGAGACAATACCCTTGTTGGAAGGATATTTGGACTTGATTTCTTTTCAAAGTAAATGAAGGCATGTTACCAAAGTAGCACTTTAAGTTTTTGAGACTTGAGATTGTCCATTGAGACAATACCTTTGTTAGAAGCATATTTGGGTCTGATTTCTTTTCTTCAATCTTTGTGTGCATCTGCTTATTTCATACTTCTCTAGAACTTGTTTTAATTCTTACTCAAAGCTTTATGGACTAGAATTTTGTTGATGTGATAGAGGCGTTCTTGAAGGAATTTCATGTTACGGATTTAGTAAAAATTAAAAATTTTAAATCCGATAACAAAGCGGATCGTTTCTATTATTGCTAATTCTTCTTGTAATTTTTTTTGTATCACAATCAAGTTTATATTCCTACAAGAGGAATTGTTAAACCATATCTTTGGTCTCTAACAAAGTTGTATTCCTTTTCGGTTCACCTTGAATCTGAAACAAGAAGGACACCAAGTTTGTGCTAGCATTCTCTTCATCCTCACCTAGCTTTGTCACCCGTTTCTTAATTGATTACTCAATCGATAATTCTTTTAAAAAATTACATAAGAGAGATAAATGGATAACAAGAACGAAACCTCTCTCAAAGTCTAACCAGCTCTGTCAACTTCGTATGGCAATTAAATCATGAATGAGGTTTTGAAACAACATGCTTAATACCTGACCTTTCGGTACTATAACAGTGATAACTTCTTCTAGAGAACCCCAAACGACCTGAAACCTTCACCATTAGATTCTACACTTCAAGGGCTACAACATTGATAGGTCATTTGTCTAGAATGGTTCTCGTTTTCTATTTCAAATTCCTGTTCAAAATCACCTTAAAATCTGTCATGAATTTGATGGCTATAATAATACATCTATTCTCTCTCTTCGTTTGTTAAAATAAATTCTTTTGGGCTTGGGCTATAAATAAATTTATATTTGATGAAGTTTATACTATCCTCATAATATACATTTCAAATAAGTTTATTTCCCGTCTAGGCTGTCACGTCATGTGACAATATTTTAACATGTACCTTTATTTCATCAATATGAAATCTTGTAAACTGAAAATATATATTCTTGTTTCCCATTCAATTGGTATGACCTATATTGAGGATATGTGTTGTGTTGGCAATGGAACACAACATTTTATTTCATAAGTTGTAAGCAGCATTCTAGCTATACGTTACAGCTACCCAAACAATATAGATGTTTAGTAAACCTTTTACGTATCAAGATCCTTCTAGTAATGTTATCATTAACATTACTTATGTCCATTCCTTGCCTTATGATATTATAATTAATATACAAACTAGGACTGTGTCATCATTGTATTATAATCATTTCTTGGTCTCCATTAAGTAAATTATAAATTATAACTATACCTCAGTTATATTAGATCCATTTATAATTATACTTTACCAAGAGGCCCATATTACTCATTATTAATAAGTAGCAATGATGTTATTTACATATACCTTTTCCTGCACGAGTTATATATAAAGAACTATTACTTTTATCACCACTTGTTATAAGCAGCTTTTAATAATAACTACGTTATACATTCCTCATGTGAAAAAAATATATGTATCAATCTTGGAATCAAAGACACGATAAAAACATTAATGACACAAACACAATCCATATAATGTTTTATCTATTAGGTATGTTCAAGACATGAAACCTTTCGTATATTCGCGTTATTAAATGATAATCCTTTATCAACGTTTACAGAACTACAACATACTTTTAATCAACACGACAGTCTTATATGGCATATTAGTATTCCTGCTAATATCTAAGACCTGTGAACATTTTATAATTGAATATTCATATTATTTAGAGTTCTGAGGTTCAAGACCAAGTGCATCTTCTTGAATACTTCTAAATGAATATAAAACTCATGGAACAAAATATTAATAACATTCAATTCATAAGTATAACATATAAAAGTTATCATCTTAGATGAATTTTAGAACATAAATCTAACAGAGATGTGGATGCTTATAACTTACTCGGATTAAGTGTTAATCTAAGTAGTCAATATAACCGAAAACCTAATGGGTCACACGCATAAGAGTGACTCAGAGGATTCATAAAATGGTTTTGGATAGAGATCTATTATATGGAGAGCAATAAAACCAAATGGATCCTGATGAGATTGGGATATGTCCTGATGAGATCGTGATATCAATATTGTTAAAACAAGTCTCTGGTATTTTTTCCACTCTTGGGACTCGGTAGGACCGACCCCAATGTGACTGAACCACCTCAGTATTTATATATAAATATATATATACATATGTATATATACATATATATATATACCTATGTATATATACATATAAATACGTATATATATATACATATGTATAACGTGGAAGATGAGAGAGACTTGTTTAAAGTTATGCATTTATTGTCTAAAAATGATAAAAGAAAAAAACAAAAGCAAAGAAAATAATGATAATCGTGAAATGGTCAAGTAAGCAATCTTCACAATTCTCACGTCATTCTCCTCATATTTCTCATCTTCTTTCTATTCATTCTCTTTCACGGTTTTTCTCTTTATAGAACAAAGAAGAGAGCTAGCACTCTTGTCTTTGTTCTAGCCATTTCTGGATCAAAGTGTTTGATTAGGTTAGTTTCTCTGATCTTTGCGTGGATATCACTGGAGACAGTCTATTTTGGTCGTTGTAGTTTACACAACAACCCAATGAGTAGAAAATTGAAAAACGAAGGAGACTACACACAAAGTGCATGGTTATTATATGAATGATTGATTTGTGTAAATGCCATGAATTCATATATATATATATATGTGTGTGTGTGTGTGTTATGAACATGTATGTGAATTGGGAATTGTCAGCTAGGTTTAATGGTATTTCCTTGTATAAGCACACAGATCTTGCATTTCGAGAAGGTCCTGGAATAATTTTTTTTTGGTTTTTTGCACTACATATATATAATGCACGCACCGGGATTTTCCTACAGGTTATTTCCCAGGTCTTCTTCGAATCTCTTCCAATTGTCCTGAAACACTAATAAACACATTAAGGCTTCTCGTTAATATAAAATTGAAGCCCAACATCATGTTCCAACCCACAAAACACTTAAAGCACAAAAATTTACTAACGAACACAATTCTAACTTAAACACGCACTAAACAATCAAATTAACAACTAAACACACACTAAACTACCCACAAAATTATGATGCAATCTACCCATATCAATAAGGCATATGAAGGTTTTGTTGATCTCCAAAGGTATCTTGCCTTTCTCAAACACTTCTAATATAGCTTTAGTAAATTCCATATTTGGGGCCAAGCTTTTTGGGGGGAAAATCCATTTAACCCATCTATCTAAGGACTTTTTCAAGACTTAATTCAAATACTTCTTAAATATGAGTGCATTTAGCTTATTTACTTCACTAAGGAAACGTCCTTATGAAATATTTTAGAGCCTATAGAGTATACCTACTCATAGTGAAGGCACCCATGGAACTTTTAAGAAATATGAAGGCCTCTTCCTTAAGCTCATATTATGATCCATCATTTTTTACTAGGTAGTAGATTTTATTGTGATTCTTCTTGGTAAAATGGTGTTATGGAATAATTTTTTATTTCTATCCCCTTTCAGGATCCATTTCATTCTAATTTTTTGCTTGAGGAGGTAGCAGTTATTCCTTTCCACTATTATGTAAGAATTCAATGCATTCTTCTCCTTATTTAACTGAAATATATCACTTGGATGTTTTTACACCTCTTCTTACAATAACAACAACAACACCCAATATGAATCCCACTAATATACAAGGTCTAGGGAGGTCTAATAATACGTAGGCTTACACCTTTTCTTACATCACCCTCAACTTTTGTTTGGCCTCAACTACAATCCAGAAGGTATTGGATTCACTACTCCTTTAAAGATTTTTAATTTCTTTGTTAATCTTGGATAATTTTCTCATTAAATAAAAGATTTATACCCCTAGGCTAGATATGTAATCCCATTCTCAATAGCTTGTCCAAAATTCACATATTCAACCATAAAATTATTTAACCTATAAGAAAACATCTCTTATTACTAGAAATAAGTCGTGTACTACGATAAAGGAGTGATTAGATAGTAGAGGATTTATAGATGTAGCTTTACTTTAAAAAAGCACAGCCAACCACTCATTATTTTCTATTACTCTATCTAATTTCTTTATTTTATACCAATTAGTGGCATTTTTGTTACTTCATGTATGGAAAGATCCCTTAGACTTTAAATTTGTGACTTTCAATTGTTAAATATACTCTTTTAAATCACTAGAAAAATTCCTAAAAAAATAATTTCCAACATATTTTAAAGAATATATTGCGATGTGAAATCTCAGAAATTGGGGATTTAATAATCTGATGTATACTTTAGAGTTTATGCCACAACCACTTTCTTTGAAAACCATAGTTCAAACAATACACATATTTAACTGCAATTATGATGTTCTCTTGTATGAACTTCACCACTATATGTATATATTGATCATTAGTGTTGATGATATCCACATTAATAATTCTTATATCGAATGTAGAAGTATACGATCATAATGATGATCCTGGTGGTTAAGAGGTAAAATTCCAATAATTTTCAGTTAGCTCCAAGCATTGGAGCTTTCCTTTGCTTATTTTTTATACCAATATGGTAATAATACTAGGTTTATTTTCTAAAATAAATCCTCTAAGGGATTGTTGCTTATTTGGGTTTTATGCCCTTTACATTGTATGAAACCAAAGTTATTTAGGGTTTTCCATCTTAACCCCTTTGGCCTTGTTTATTGCCCTTGCAGGTTTGAACTCTTTATTGTTAAGCTTCCAGTTCCCTATTCCATCATGGAAAATATTACCTAGCATTTAGGCTTTTGAGTCTCATAAATCTCCTCTACGTTTTCTTTTGCTTGCTATTGGGATTCCTCTGAACATTTATAGTTTACCTCCACACTCCTTGCTCTAATCTTCGAGACCTCAACATCTTTAATACTAGTATTTCTCATGTGTGCACGTAGTTTTATGGCTCCATTTAATTGTCAATATTTAGGCCTTTCAAGACTATGTATCCTTTTAGCTATAAATTCTTCTACTTCCAATCCCATTAGTTTATTATAATCGCCCCTTTTAAATATTTTTTCTAGTTTCGTTCCACTTCTTGCCTTAGATCTTTAAAGAGGGCTTCACTAATATGATATCCTAATGGAATGCTCTATAAGGGAGTCCCCTTCTCCGAGTCTTATTATAGGTATGGGATCAGGTAGATCCTTTTTAAGTTAAACATTGACATATAACCTTAGAAATTCAATTCTTTTCCTATATTTGTTATTTAATCCATACAAACTAAATTTTCCACAAAGTTAGCAATCATACTTAACCTCTTTGTAGACTAGTATTACAATGGCACTCCATAAATATTGATCTATAAGGACATATTCTCTTGCCTGATGTATTCAAGGATTACTTCAGGTTTCTATGGTTGAAGTAATAATAAATTGATTTGGATGTACCATGGACCTTCTTTAAGAATCTCTTTTGTTTTTGCCTCAATTGTAAACTTTAAAAGCACCATATTATCTTCTAAGAAAAGCACCTTTGTAAGGCCTCTCCCTTTCTATAATATATTGACCTAGTTTCTCATCATAGGGAATGTTAGACGCTTGCTTAAGAAAAACCATACTAAGTTAGAATTCCAAGTTCTTGCTCCTTCTTTCAATATCTCTATATCTAAAGCTACAATGGCTCTACCGTTCGATCTGGAGGGAGGAAAATATTGAAGAGAGTAATCTATACTTTCTCCCACCACCCTTATCCATTTAAGTTGAGGTTTAATATAAAGGGAGTTATTCCCAAAATGGACATCTTGGGGATCACTCGTCTGAGTAATTGGTGGTGGTGGTGGTGTTGCACTAAACGAGGGTTTATTAGTTGGGTTCCTTGATAGAGAAAAAAAGTAATAAGATTTTAGAGAGGAGACTCCTCGATTACAAACATAGAGAAAAGTGGGAATGTTGTAAAGATGACATAAGAAAGGTTGAAAACTTGTTATTATAAAAATACTTGAGTGTGAGAAAACAAAAAAAGAGGAAAAGACGAGAAAAGCTTATATTGCAACAACTAAAAATCCCAATTCACTTGCTCACCTAACACTTGAAGCCTTTAATTATATTATTGATTACTATATAAGTTATTTTGTTATTAATTAGAATGAATAAAGAAAGTTAGCAAGAATTCAATGTATATGTGTAATATAAGCTTATACTTACGGATGAAATAAGAGAAAATTTAAAACAAGAGTAGCACCCCAATTTATTTTTAAGCAAATTATTGGCAATAAATATTATGAAATTTCTATTTATTGGAAATAATTCTTGATATTTATATAAGCAACTTATTGGCACTAAATAAACAAGGATTTATCAGTGTCCTTAGTATGGTAACCTTAAGAATTCCTAATAGTCAAGTCTTTCAAATTGCCAAACTGCATAAGCATGCACTTGGTGGCTTCATACTATAACACAACAACTTGGAATTTTATTAAATCTATTTTATCCTCTGCATAATATCTTCAAACCATTAGGATCAACTTGAAGGAAACCTTCTTGGTAAAACAAAAGCTCGTATTCTCTACCAATTCCATAATTTATTATGCCTTGTTCACATTTCACAAATTCAAAAGAATGTATGATCTTACAAAACATATTTAACCAAGTCTAAAAGAGCTTTCAAATTTTCTTTGTTGTGAACATAAGAAAATAAAGAATGAAAAGTGAGCACCTAGCTTAGTGAAATTTTATCCTAAAAGATCCCATGTATTAATGGATAAAAAATCAATGAGATGATAAATTTCTAAAAATAAAAACAAGTTGAAGTTGATCCTTAATCATAATTATTAGTTCTCTAAAATATATGACAACAACTATTTGTCCATTGATGAACCCACTTTGAATTGAAGAATTCCATTACACTAAAATAATCTTATAAAATTTTTTTCAAAATAACAAGAAAAGGTGTCAAATAAAAGATACAATACAATTGCCAATAAAAATGGTAAATAACTTAAGTCAAACTATTTTTTACAAAATAAGAATTAAAGCTGCAATCTTCTAAATAAAATTTCAACATCTCAGAAATTTTTATATTGAATTTCAACTAAATAACTCTAGATTATACATAAAAAATGAAACTGATTTTAAAAAAATTCTATTGCACTCTCTTTTTTTTCCCCTCTTATTTTTTTTGTCAACTTACCGCTTCTCACTACTAATCCAAATCTTAGACAAAAAAAGGATTAGTCAAAAGAATAAATTGGGTTTTAAAAATAGTAATTTAAATCCAATAAATTTGAACTTTTTTAGCCATATGCCTTTTATAGCCAAATCCTTACTCAAATAGTAATATGACTTTACAATCTTAAAAGCATTTTGACCAATAATTAGTATGTTCTCAACATAAAAGAAAAAAGGAAACAAAACAAAGTTATCATTATATAATCTCTATATAAGAACATAATGGTTAGAGTAAGTCTTCTTGAATCCTCGCTTTCTTATAATAAAATCAAACTTCCTGTACTATTTTCTTGGTGCTTATTTCAAGCCATACAAGCCTTCCTTAATTTATAGAACTAATCTTATTTTCCTTTTTCTTTGAAACCTTTTAGCTGCACCATATAAATCTCCTCATTTAAATTACCATATACAAAATCAATATTCATAGCTATCTACTCAATTTCTAAGTCAAGTCATACTGCTAAACCCTAACACAACTCAAGTAGATGAAATCTTCATAATTAAACAAAAGATTTCAATAAAATGAAATACCTTCTTCAAGATAAATCCCTTAATAATCAATCTATCTTTGTACCATGAAATTAAAGTGTCATCAACACACTTCACTATGGAAACTCATCATTTCTTCAAAACCTTTTAGTCATTAGGTAGTTTAACTAAATTATAAGTGTTACCATCATGTAAGGATTTCATGTCATCCATCATAACTTCAAATCATTTCTCATTCTACTTACTATTTATAGCTTCTTTAAAGCTTTTAGGTTCTCCATCAATCTAGAAAATATCTTGAGAGAAGTTTTTACAGCCTTTATAGTTATTACTAATCATTTTGCACTTTATCTCCATTTTTATCTTCATTTTGGATCGGAACATCTTAATAACCATCTTTAGCTATATTTTATGCATCATTAAAAGACATTGAATCAATATCAACCAAGATCTTTCCTTTAAGAATCATTCCTCTAAGCCTTATTAATTTCCTCGATAGTATTTTCCCAAGGAAAACTACATTATAACTTTGAACAAGTTTCTTCTTTATTAGATCATAAAATTGGCAATTGAACTCATTTAAATATAACCAATGAAGACAAATTACTTGATTATAACATTTAGCTTCAACCTATCATTTTTAGGAATATGCCTAAGTGCTTTACATCTAAATGTTATCAAATGATCTTAAGAAGCATCCTTTTTAAACCAAACTATATTAGGAACATTACCATCAAAACAGTAGTGGGACACGAATTGATAACATGAAAAATTATGGAAAGTTCTTCTGCCCAAAAGCAATTTGACAACTTTTCTTCCACAATTAAGTTTCTAACTTTTAACTTTCTCCATTAAAGTTTTACTCATTCTCTCTACCAAACCATTCTAGGAGGAGGTTTTTTTAATGTGTGAAAATGTGTTGTTTGATTAGTTATCAACAGATCAACAATATTTAACACCATTATCATTATGAATGCATTTCAATTTATTGTCTATTTTTCTTTCAAAAAAGTTTGAAGTTCTTTAAACTTCTTAAGAACCTAATATTTGGTCTTCAAAGCATAAACCTAAAGTTTCCTAGAATAATCTTCCATAAAGGTGTTAGAATAAATTATACAACCATGTGATCTCATCTTAAAATGATCACAAACATCAGAGTGTACAAACTTTAGTAAATCCAACTTTGCAAAAGGGGGATGACTCTAAAACAAAACTTTTAATTTCTTAATCAAGAAATGAACATACTTACCAAATAATCATTCCGCTTCACACGCATATGATTCAATCTTTTATGCCTAATTTTGATGATTAGTCTCCACTACAGTAATCATGTATAAATTAGAGGACTTATTACCTCAAGCAACAACTAACGAACCTTAAAGTTTTCATTTTTCACTATTAAAGATTATTGGTTTTTCATGGAACCCAAAAGTGGGATGCATAAATTAGGTATTGGTAAATTTAAAGTATTTTTTAACCAATGAACTCAATTTAACTTCAATCAATATATAATAATAAAGGAATTACTTGAAGTAAATCAATCAAACAATTGAAAAATAATTTAAAGTGGATAGAGAAGAGAAAGGCAAATTAATTTATAGTGATTAAAAAAAACAATTGCCTATGTCAACTCTTCAAGACACTTGTAATTTCTATTAGTTCTCTTTTTTAACAAGGCAAAAAAGGAACCTCTTACAATAATTTTCTATTTTTGCAAGTAAAGGGCAACTCTTTTCTTTTCATACAAAACCTGCACATTTTTTTTCAAGGAACTTTGAGCCATAGGGCTTTTGGGGTTAGCCCCAAATCTTAGCCAACCTAAATTTGGCCTATTGACTTTAGCTTAGCTAAGATTTTTTTTATATCACTCATTTATATACATCTCTCAAAACTTTATTAGACCAAAATTATTAAAAATAATGCAAATACAAATATTGGACTTACAATTTTAAAACTCAATTGTGATTAAGAAAAAGTTTACAATGTCTCGTACTTGAATCACAGATAAACAATTATACAAATAAAGTAGAAATAGTTGCTTGATAAGTAATACAAAATAATAATTGATAACTTATGATAATAGAAAAGTACTCAAAAGAAGTCTTTTCAAACTTATGATGAAGATTAAAGGTTTTCGTTCTCAAATTTAAATTTTAACAAAATGATAAGGGGAACGAGTAAGTTATCACCTTACTAAATTTGGGTTAATAAATATATTTATATTTTTCATATTTTTTACAATTTTATTCATCACATATTACTAAATAACAAAGATAATCTTAACGACTTATTAAATGATAGGCAATGATCACACATGCCACCACCTGTGGGCCTTAGATGGTTAAACTTTTTTAAGTTCCATCCTTCTGTTCAATATGTTTTATAACATGGTTATAATTAATCTAAAGTTGGCAAACGCTAATTGCGATAAAAATCTATTAATTATTTTCCCAAGGATCAGATTCAGTAGTAGACATGTGAAGGCCACACAATATCAATCAAATCAAACCATTTTATCTGTTTTTATGTACATGTACAAAGGTTGTGTTAGGGTTGGATATCAACATTAACAAGCATGTGATATTTGAAGAAGAGTTATCATCGAAAGAATGGTCTACTTAATCTAGTTTTATGTTATTTGCACGTGATTCCATGAATTGATAAATGATTTTGTACAATCATAAAACGATTTTTATAAGAGCAGTACTCAAACCTTAATTAAAGGTCGAAGGAACTAACACGTTGAATATTTATATATACATAGCTTCCTTAACCTTTGCAAAATGATGAAAACTTTATATTTTAATAAAGTTGAGGTTAGGAATTCAACAACCTCAGTTTTATCTGGTAGTAATGAAAAAGTAATAAACATACAAGCAAACACTGTAGAAGACTATACAGTGTTTGATCTTAATACTACTGGCCCTACATTTACTTGGACCAATAAACAAAGTGGAGATTTCTTTGTAGCAAGGAAACTAGATAGAACTCTCATCAATTCTGAGTGGTCCTCTAAGTTTCCCAGATCTTATAGTGTCATTCTTAATCCAAATGTCTCGAATCACTCTCCTTTAGTGGTTAAGGACTCTCTCAGTCAGTAGAGGAGAAGCTACCCCTTTAGGTTCTCTAACTTTCTAGCCTCCCATCCTAACTTCCTTCAAATCATTGAAGATGGTTGGTCTAATCAGCTGAGGGGCACTCCTATATTTCAAGTAGTGTCCAAGCTTAAACTTATCAAAAGAGCCCTCAAATCCCTTAAATCGAGTCAAATAGGAGATGTTGTTAAGTCAAAATGACTTTACGATTAACGATTTTGATGAAAAACAAATAATAAAGCAAAAGCAGACATAGGCAAAAAACAGACACAAGCAAAAACAGGCACAAGCAAAAATAGACGGAAACAAAAAACAGACAAAAGCAAAAAACAAATAACAAAGCAAAAGCAGACGTAAGCAAAAAACAGACGCAGCAAAAGCAAATGGAAGAAAAAATAGAAGAAGCAAAAAACAGACGGAAGCAAAAGCAGACGGAAGAAAAGCAGACACTAGATGCGAAAGCAGAAAGCAGACGGAAGAATCAAAAAGACACACCAGCTTGAGTTAGTTACAGAACTCAACTGAATAACCAATTCTTGAAAGATCAAGAAGCAATTGAAGATGAAGGCTATAAATACGAGTTGTGTCAAAGAGATTAAATTTTTTTTAGCGAGATTAAAAAGCTTAGCAATTCTTGAGA
>JANZLX010000008.1:33378556-33390141 GCA_025531955.1 Erythroxylum orinocense | reverse complement strand
AAACAAAGAGGCTGAGGCAAGCCTGTTTCAAGGCAAATTACAAGAAGAGAAAATTGTTGGGCATGAATATTAATACACAATGTACGTCAAGTGGAGCATGCAGTCGTTCAAGTCTGGATGCGACCATTACAAACGATCAGGATTGTTATGAAGACGATGATGATGCTGAGGAGATTAAATCCCTTGTAGTCTGCGACTCTTACTCTTCTTCCAACATCATGTTATAGGCACAGTTACCTGCTTTTGAGATGCTAGTTAACTGAAAATTACTGATTCAATCGACTGGCAACCAAGAAGGCAATGATAATGATAAAATAGTCCAATACCGTCGTATACTGTATTAACTTTAGCTGGCTTTTACTTGAGGGTCTTATACTGTCGTATATGTTTTTGGTTGACAATTATGTATACTGAATAGATACAATTGCAATCAGAAAAAAAATCCTCCAGGGGATGGAGCAACAACAGGTGCTGGAGAGGGAGCGTCCGTGGTATTAGCAGTTAGGAAGCCTGTTAGGATCTTCGGGAAAGAGGGAGAATTCTAGAAGAAGAATAGTGGGCAGGAGGGCAGTAGTATGCTGAGGTGGCAAAGTTGCTAGAATAACAGAATGTAGAGGGGGACTTATAAAAAGGGGAGGAAAATAGAAGAGAAGACAGGCAGAAGAAAGATAGAAAATATAGGCAGAGAGAATTCGATTCTCCCTGAGGAGCAGCCACTGCTCTGGTTAGGAGCATTATAGCTCTGGTATAGTAGGTGATCCACGGATTCACCTTGTAAGATCAGTGTAGAAGCACTGAATATTATCAATAATATACTAGTCTCTAGCTTATTAAGTTAGAGGTTCCTAACAATTGGTCCGACCTGCCGGATTTCCCAACCCCGGGAGAGAGGATCAGTTTCTGTGGAGGTTTGAGAAGTTGTAACTCACCTGGATGCCACCCAAAATGAACGATAGAGTGGAGATGTTGGAATCCCGTATGGCGCATTTGGAGGCTGGGATGGAAGAAATCCAGTCGTCCATGCGGATGGCGATGGGGGAAATGCAACGAGCACTATTGTTGGAGATGAATAAGATTTTGGGGAAGAAGCCTGAGGAAGGACAGGGGAGCGATACGGTCAGGGATGGCCAAACGCTGTCCGGTGAGCGGATTCATCAACACCCGCAACAGTCCCGACAACCTGGGGAGACTTCAGCTGACATGGAGGAGTATAGGATGTCGGTAAGGAAGGTGGAGCTACCCATGTTCGATGGGTCCGACCCGACGGGTTGGATTACTCGAGCCGAGGTGTATTTCGAGGTGCATAATACCTCGGATGAGGTTAAGATAAAACTGGCCCTTTTGAGCATGGAAGGCTCAACGATCCACTGGTTTAATCTTCTAAGGGAGACAGAGACAGATTTGAGTTGGGAGGTTTTTAAGAAGGCGTTGATTGATCGATATGGAGGAAGAAGGTTCGAAAACCCTTTTGAGGAGCTGTCGGATCTGAAGCAGACGGATTCGGTGGAAGAATACATAGAGACGTTTGAGTTTATCTCTTCACAGGTTGGGCGGCTACCGGAGGAGCAATTTATGGGGTATTTTATGAGTGGGTTAAGGGCTGACATCCGAAGGAGGGTGAGAACGTTCGGACCCTTGAACAGATACCAGATGATGAAGATTGCGAGGGCGGTAGAAGAGGAGGTGAACGGCGAACTGGAGGGAGGAGACGTGACTGGGACTCACACGCGCACCTGGCACCCATCTCGCGGACAGAATATGAGGTGGAGTTATCGGGTCGGGCCGACCCATCACCGTGAGATGGAGGGTCCAAACTCGATGGGTCGTGGGCGATTTGGGGATGAAATTGGAGCTGCGAGTCATCGGGAGATGACGGGGGTGCCAGTTGAAACACATGCGCCGCCCAGAACAGCCACCCCTCCACCGGCGACACTAACCAGAAGGCCAGATGGTGATCGGCGAGGATAGACAGAAAAGAATCGGGGTCTGCGTCATCTGTCCTACCATGAGTTAATGGACCGAAAAGCAAAAGGCTTGTGTTTCCGGTGTGGAGAAAGGTTTCATCCTCTTCATGCATGTGCTGAAAAACAATTACGCATACTGATTCTAGACGACAACGAAACCTTAGATGACAATGGAGAAATAATTGCATTGGAAGCAGAAACTGAAGAGGGAAATGATAGAGCTATGGAATGCCGCACCAGGGTTCCTCACTTCAGCCTTGAGGACAAGGCTGCTCTTCAAGGAGGCGGCAATGTTAGGATCGTTGGGAGAGAGAGAGGATTATTCTAGAGGGAAGAACAGTGGGCAGAAGGGCAGTTAGTACTAGCTGAGGTGGCCAAGTAGTTAGCTAACGGAATGTACTGGGAAAGGGGAATATATGTGGGAAGGGAGAGAGAGAACGATAAGCAGAAAAAAGATAGAAATATAGGCAGAGAGAATTAGATTCTCCCTGAGGAGCAGCCATTGCTCTGGTTAGGAGCAACCATTGCTCTGGTTAGTGAGTGATCTTCGGATTACCACTGGTTTACTATAAATAATATACTAGTCTCTAGCTTATTAAGTTAGAGGTTCCTAACAACTGGGGTGCTACCACAACAATCTGGTACTTTAAAGTTATTGGCATCCTCTCAGAAAACAAAATATAATTCGTTAAGTTACTAATAAGTTTTGATTCTTTAAGATAATTACTCTCATAGAGATTACTGGCAAGCAATCAAGCTATAAATGATCGCAAGACCATACCAACTTTCTCCTGTTCATTTGCCAATGCTGAAGCTGTTCATGGGGGCTTTTCCAAGTACTCTTCTTATCAGCATCAGGAAAGCATCCATCAATATCCATTGGTTCACTAAAGTTCCCATCCTCAATTGCTTTATTTTCATGGATCACAGATAAAGCTGTACAATCAACGGGCTTACAAAGACCAAAATCCGACAACTTCATGTGACCATTTTTGTCCAGAAGGAGGTTATCAGGTTTAATATCTCTGAAAAAAGCACAAATAATACAACGAGAGCAGCAGTTACCAACTTAAACAGAATAGTTAACTAGCAATATCATTGTCATATAATATGCAGTTGCAGTTGGTTGATATCTAACCTGTGAATGTAATTATGCTTGTGAATCGACTCAATGGCAAGAACACTTTGGGCAATGTAAAACCTAGCAACATCTTCAGTCAACGTGTCCTCCCTCATCAGTAGAGTCATAATATCACCCCCAGGAAGGTATTCCATGATCAAATATAAATACTCCGCATCTTGAAATGAGTAATAGAGTTTTACAATGCAGTGGCTTGCAACTTCTGCCAACAAATTCCTTTCAGCTCTAACATGTTCTACCTACAAAGCATGATAAGGTTATGTCAAAGTACTGAAGTATTGGGCAAAGCAGCATGAACTATTAAAAGTAGATACAAAATGAAATGCACAAAGGTAAGGGCAAAGGCAGCCTCAGTTTGACAATATATTAGAAAGTAAAGTCTTAACAAAAGGTACGTGGAAGAACAGAGCAAGTAAGATAGAACAATCTAAAGCTCAGCATTGAAGCGGAGAACATCGCTTACCAGCTTTTTGTCAAGCTGTTAAGCGCTCATAAGTTATAATCACCATGACTTTGCAACTACAACTATTAAATACTCACCCTAAAATGAAGAACTACACTTTCAAATGAAAGCCAAATTATACATTACTTCAACTAAATTAGATACAACTTGCATTTAGAAACAGATTTTATGCCGATAGATTAGACATTGTGATGGCTGTAATCTGGGTAGAGATAGACATGCGAAGACTGGCCCCAGAGGCACTGTAACGACGTTCTAATGTAATGAGGTGATTATTTTTTGGTATGAAATGAAACAATTAGAAAGAGTTCAGTGATTTAACTACAAAGTTATTCACAACTAGGCATAGTTTTATTAAATAAATTACCAGTCTGCATCACATCTCACCTGTCCCCTCATCAGCATTTCGGATTTCTTCAACTTTTTCATGGCATATATGTTTCCAGATTTCTTCTCGCGACATAGTCGAACCTGCAGTGGGTGAGTACGACTTATTGTAAACTGGAAAGAGACATCAAAAATGATAAAGAACAAACACAGGAGAATAAAATCAATTGACGAACTAGTCTGCCTTGTTCGTGTATCAACTATCATGCTCATATCTAACCTCACCAAAGGCTCCTCTCCCAATGATTGTGAGAAGATCAAAATCATCAACACAAATCTTGTGCCTTTTAAGTCGCATAAAGTGTGTCTCTTTTCTTTCTAAGTCTTTAATAAGATTCATCTGTTCCTCTTTAGGTACATCAGAAGATGCTAACTTTCTTTCTAGAACCCATCTCCTGCACCAAAAGCACATTACAACGATTAGTAGAAATTGTATCTTGAATCAGAATCTCAGGCAGAGCCAAAAATTGTCTAGGTTGAAAATATGTTTATACTTAACATGCAATCAATCATAATGCTTTCATTTTCATAATAAAGGGCAAGTCATGAAGGCACGCCACAAGTAAATGCAAACCAAGTTAAACAAGGGTAACAACCAGACAAACCACCCAACTAGTATAAGGGATACCAATGATGATGAATGCAGCATACAGCCACAATATCACCGAGCTCATGTAGGAAATCCAGATGCTCAAAAGGCTAAGGATTAGAAAAACATATAAAGGTATATGTGACAGCCTGCAGCTAAGAACATGGCATAATATACAATACAAGAAATTTTTTCTATAACTCAAGACAAAATTGTTGCAGCTAGTTTTGTCATAAAGGGCAAAAACTAGTAGCAACCAACAGGAAAGGTGCAAGGAACTTTTTGCATAAATAGAAATGTCTATCTGCCAGTGTTCCAGATCAGCCTGTGAACAGAATCTAATAAAAGAATGCCAAGATAGTGAAATATTTCATTGTTGGGTGGAAGAAAAACTATTGCCAATTCAGAGTTGAGGCTCGAAATGTCAAAAATGAGGACTGTTTGGAAAGTTCTGAGCTTCTCAAGTGTGAAATTCAAAAGACGTTGTAGTAGTAGGCATTGCCACTAATCTAGAGAAAAGGATGTAATTCTTCTATATCCTCTGAACTATGCTAGATGACAAGCAAATACATTGGCATCTACTGTCATCAGTTAAATAATTTAGGCTTCTCAAATCCAACTAGATCAAGTTCATTCAACAAGTAACAGAACAATTATGTTCCATAATTTTCGCAGAACGAATATCATTCAAGTGAAGTTGTCACTGTCAAATGTCAAAAGCTACAGAAGAAGAAAAGGGTCTTCTGTCCATTTGCCTTCTCATCTATAAGAAACATACCTAACAGTTTCTAAACATAGTAAAACAGAAAAAGAAAAAGAAGAATACCAAAAAGTTTTCCATTCTAATCTAAACTATAGCAAAGCAAAGGGTTGTGGTTGTAGCAGTTAATAATGTGTATAGAACAAAATAAATACAAAATAAACGAATCTACTAAAGCCCAAAGCTGCTCATCTAGAAGACCAGTTTGAATGAAATAAGCAAGTGACCTCTCTTTCCGTTCTTGAATATTCTTCATATGGGCACGGTAGTGATTCTCTATGAACTGTTTGGCCGCCGCCACTTTCTCCATAGTTAAGCTCGATCCTAGTACCTCCTCATCTTCTCCTGCTCCCCCCTTCTCTTCCTCTTCTATGCCCTCCATCTTCTGCTTTCTTCTTCTTCTTCACTCTATCTCTCTCAGTAACAAATTCACCTTTCCTCAGCTAACTAAAGAAGATTAATAATAAATAATCTCAAGTTAGCCTTTCTTTTTTTTTCAGGTTTGTTTATTATCTCTCCCAGTCTGTCTCTGAAGCTCTCTCACTTTGATTATTTTTGTTCCAAACAACGCAAGACAGTCAGACCACAGCTCTTTCTCCCTACAGTCTCCACCCAACACAAAAAGAAAGCACAGATGCAAGTGAAAGAGTCCCTTGGATCCTCTGCACTACACCCGCGTACACTCTGTCACCTACAAACCCAATAGCCCTTAGCCACGTGGTGTGTCGGCTTTCGTTATCCTCGTACTCGCACGCCTCTGGTGCCTCCCGGTTCTGCAAACGTAGAGGATTGGTGCTCGTCTATTTATTATTAGTTATTAATGTCAGGACTCATAACTGGGTGGTCGTCAGGTGCTTACGCGCGCTGTGCTTCGCGTGGGTCTAAAGTGAGTTACAGATCGCTGTCTCCCTCATTTCACAATGAATGACGTTTCGACACATTTTCCCCCACAAAGCTTTCCGCATCTCCGTCTTATAGACCAAACGAATCAAATACGACCAACATTTAGCATCCAGCATACAAGAGTCCCCAACGTTTCTAAATATTTAATCTAATATGCAAGTCACCACCTTTTGGTATATATATATATATATATAAATATAAAACCGAATTAAAAATCAAATTACAAGATGATTAATCAATTTTACAATATTAAATATTCTTAAAAACAACAAAAAATCACGTTTACAAGATCATAAAATACAATTGATTGAAGGGAATATATGAGCAATTCTAAAACATCAAATTGAAACAGAATGAACTTAATCTAGGTAAGATGTCCTTAGGACTTTACTAAAACATTATTCTAATTTAATGAATGACTCTAATTCTTTGGACTGATAAGAATTCCTAAATTACAATTTTGTTTTCTCTCAAGCAACACAATCTCTATTCTTAGTTTGAATCAAATATATCTTTTTCTAATTAAGACAACCCAAAAATGTATTTATTCAATTTGTAAATTCTTTTATCCTAACTCAAAAGAATCATATAATTCTCTTTCAAGTAACCTTCATCATTCATGTTGTGGTATAAATATGGAATGGCGTATTATTACCATGCTTTGAGTTCTTTAAATATATTTTAAAAGTTTCTCCGAATTTATTTCTTTTCCTTAGAGAGGATAGAACAAGACCTAAAATAAAATATAAGAATACCCAAAACACACTACAAGAAAATGGATGTTTAGCGACGGAAATTAGTTATGAAATGTGAACGTTTTTTGTCGGTAAACGAATATGCTGACGAAAATTACCAATTGCATAAGTCGTCGGAGAAACGGTCGTCGATAATTTTTAGCAACGAAATAGAAATATTTTATCAGTAATTTATTTTTAAGACTCTGTCGATAAATGTTACTAACGAACAAAGTATTGAAAATCTGTCAGAATATTTATAGGTGGTAAGTTGTGTTATGTCGACAAATTTAGCGACAAGTATTGAATGTGCGTCAGTAAATTTAACGACAGTCAAGTTGTTGAAGTTTTGTCGAAAAATTTCGCGATGTTAAGTTTTTCCATTGGAAAATTATTTACCGATGAAATGTTCTTATTCAATTGGTAAATTTAATACTAAATTTACCGACGGATATGATAATTTGGTCTGTAAATGTACCGATATTGTTTTGTTTAATTTTCATACATTTAAGTAGTTATAAATTAATATTAAAGCATAAATTTCACATACAATAAGTTCTCTACATCGGGTATTGACGAAAGTCACATCATCATGCTTCTTAATTTGGGTGTGCAAAAAGAGCTGATGGGGTGTAGATTTCCTGCTCATGGACTTTTCTTGTATCAAAATAAAATGTTATAAATGAACTACAATTTTAAAAAATTTCGGCAAAGTTCCCTCTATTTTTATGATATTTACCTTTGCTGAAAAAAGAAAATAACTCAACAATACAGTAATATATGGCACTAGACATTTATAACATTATCATTTTTCATAATACAGATATTTTCATTCCAAAATTCACACATCAAATTAAGTTGAAATACATCAAAGTAAAAAAAATCAGAATATAAATGTAAAGTGTAGATAGTTAGAAGTTTCTCTATATGCTATTGGTGGGTAATGAATCCTCCAGCATGTACGAGAAGACTCTCTCTCTAGTGCCCCCACGTTTGTTGGCCAAATTGCACTTTAAAATGGACATTGCCTCGAGTGATGTCCAATATTGCTGCCAACGACCCCATATTGCTTCAGATATATATGGAAATCGTACATCAGTCTTGTATAACACATCAAGAAAGTCTCTATAACGTGTATAAGCTCGCCTCTCCCATAATTTTTAAATTATGGCGTCAAATTTGGAATCGCAAAAAAAGGTTGGCAAATGGAACAACTCGATACCTCAAACGCATTCCTTTATGGACCATTAGAAGAAACAGTGTACTTGACCCAACCTTAAGGATTTGTAGATCGTAATTATTCCACATATGTGTGAAAATTACATAAGTCACTCTATAGTCTCAAAGAAGCTCCAAGATAGTGCTTTCGTTGTCTCACTGATCAACTTCTTGCTATCAATTTTATAGGTTCCAAAAAAATATTTCTTTATATTTTAAGAAGATAGATGATGAACTATTTTTTTTCTAATTTATGTAGACAATTTGATCATTACCAAAAGTAATCAATTCTAGATTGTAGCTACCACATCTACTCTTAAAGCCAAATTTTCTCTAAACACTTGGGTCCATTACACTACTTCTTAAACATTGAAGCTGAACCAACAACCTAAGGACTGTTGTTAACTCAAGAAAAATATACCACCGAACTCAAGGACATTCCACTACCATAGAGTATATACCCAAATACCCAAGGACATTCAAGTGCATATCCTATGATAATGACATGTTAGAGCAAACATAAATCCAACTTAACATGGCATCATCTAACATAATTTAAAAGTCATCAAATTAAAACCATTCCTTGCATTCATTGTCAAAAACTCACACTATATTCATTGAACAAAAGCTTACACTGTATCCATTAACAAATATTTACAAAACCTTATATAAGTTCTAGGAAAACTATAAAACATAATTTACAACTCTTCTGATATCAGCTGACAGACCTCTGAGCCATAACTTAATCCAAAAGGCCCCTTTAGTCTAGTCTAAGGAATTAGGTCTCTTGTCTCGTACCTGAAAAGCCACGTTGCAATTTTTTATGAGTTTTGCGAACTCAATGAGTGAACCATCATTGATGATTTCACCCGGGTCAAATACACAAAATCACATATTTCATATATGTTCATTCAGATAATGAATAATCCAAACACTCACATTATTATGGCACATCATATAATCATCATGAATCATAACAGACATAAACAAATAAAGATGTATATGAGACTCCAGATTTGTTATTACTGTTGTGACTGAGTGCTTATCACATACGTATACAAATACTGGCCTATTGGGCTTAGTCAGAATAGAATCACGAAGCATAGCTCTATGTGCAGAATCAGAAACCACGGAGCAAAGCTCTATGTACAAGCGCTTTCATACTAGCTACTTCGGTTACAACGCTTTTATCTGAGCAAGCATTTTAAGAAATGCATCAAATTCAGATTATGCCATGTATAAGTCATATATGATACACAGTCAGAATCTCATAGTCATCGGACCTAAATCCGACATTCAACTTTCGTTGAGAATTCATATAGCATGATACACAATTAGAATCTCATAATCTTCAAACCTAAATTCGACATTCAACTTTCGTTGAGAATTCACATAGGATGCTACACAATCAGAATCTCATAGTCTTTGGATCTAAATCTGGCATTCAGAGCATAATCAATACATGTCAAATTCAATTAGTCATTCTCATTTACATACAAGTTGATGCATATAAAACATTTCCAATCCATACCTGAATATCAATCTCCTCGAACAATTAAAGTTCGAAATTCATAAACAATTCACAAACAGTTCAATAATTGGAAGTCAAACAAATCAAGTCAATCCTAGGAAAATCATCTAGGTTAACTCACAGTACGCTCTAATATGCTATTGCCTAAATGGACTGACAATGTCTGACTAGCGTCCAATGTGCTCCTCTATAACATACAAAACACATTAACAGATATCACACTTTTGCATAAATGTATGAGTATTCCTTTATGCACATCTACTTATATAAAATATGCACAATGCATGTTTAATGACAATCCTTGGTATCTTATTGTGATCCTTATCACCATATCATTTGTATATCAAAACTCTCATAATTATCATTTGTTCTTAGGTTTTGGACCATAATAAAACAATATGAAACTAATTTTGTAACCCAATTGATCATTTCAGATTTTTCTAATAGCATGCTTTCGAGTCAACTTTGCATGATCATTATGACAAGGTAATTGACACAATTAGGCAACACTTCCTTAAAGAAAGTTGTTCTAAAATTTCTTAAGTTTCTAATGACACCAAGATCATACAATTTGATTCAGTATTCCAAAAGTTATTGTAGGATCCCCGGAACTATGGCCCGAGCGGTCCTACCAGTCAGTGATTCGGTATCCCCAGAACTATGGCCCGAGCGATACCGGTCAGTGCTGTGGTATCCCCGAAACTATGGCCCGAGCGATACCCACTCAATGCAGGTATTGTCCTCTTTGGTTTTAAACTTGGATGAGTCATCACTCGAACCCAAGACCTCAAGGTTTTGTTTCACTTTAAGTGAACGCCTCTCACCATTGAGCCAATTATACAATTTTTCTATTAATCCCTAATGATGATTTGGTATTAAAGTTTCAGAGGCATGTCAAAATCATATAGATGGCAAAATGTATTGATATTCTGAGTTGACCAGTGTCTCATAAATTTTGATGACAACATGTGAAATATATGTCAATGCCATAGTAGCAAGATGCAAGAGGTTAATATAAGTAGACCTAAAAGGTATAGTACAATGATGGAATTGTTTCATTCAATTTACTCTATTAAAAGCATAAGCATGGACTATAATTGAAGACATTTTCTATAGTATGATAATAGTCGTCATTAGAAGAAAAATGATTGCATGAATTTTCTTGCCCATACGTGATATGATAGAGATCGTATATATTTCTAATTCATGCTTTTCTGTATTTTATATTGAAATTAGATTAAACATTACTGTAATATTCAAAGCATGATAAGAATAAATTATTAAGTAAAATCAGTTGATCCAATTTGATATAAATAGTTTATATACGTTAGATTAAAGGAGACTTATGCTTATCATAAGTGGCAAGAACAAAAAGTTGAATAACTGAGACTATCCTTTTAATCCATGTTAGTTAAATCAACATAATGAGAATCAAGTTACATATAAGAATATATGTCTCCTTTTGATTATAAATCATATGGGAGTTAAAATTTGTTAAGTTGAAGAACAACCAAATCAACCTTTGGTGAAAGGCTTATGATAATATTTAATTGTCAAATTTATAAATTTGATGTATTGCATGGAATAATAATTCATAAATGTTGGAACCCGATCTCGAAACCGGATCTCAACCGAAAAAAAGGAATCAAAAGTGAAAAACCAACGGAAACCAAAAAGCGGAAGCATAAAGAACGACAGACGGAAACAAAAACGAAGTGCAAAACAAACGGATCTGACACCGAAGCAAACAAAAAAACTGTCGCGTTGGAAACCTTAGAAAAACCTATCCGAAAAATCGGTATTGTTAGCCCCAAAAAATTTTTTAATTAATTTAGCATGACTTAAAGTAAATTAAAGCATTAATAAATTAAATTAAGTTGGTGTTACTTAAGTTA
>JANZLX010000008.1:33327233-33341773 GCA_025531955.1 Erythroxylum orinocense | reverse complement strand
ACAAGTTTACAAAAATTCTTTACGACTGTGATTCTCAGTAGTTCTTGTGAAAAGAACAAGTTTCGTTTAACTAATTCATTTACGAAGGGGATTAAACGAAAAGGGTTCACAATTCAACCCCCCCTTCCTTGTGCATCTACATATCTTTATTAAGTTTTGTATTAACGTGTGATTCACTTCATTGAGATACTTGAGAACATGTTTTACATCCTTCCAATGAGGTTCTCTCGGTGATTTCATGAATTGACTTGATTGTTGTGTTATATAGGTGAGGCCTGGTCTTGTGGAGCTCAAGTATTGTAGCCTGCCTATGATTCTCCTGTAGATTTCCGAGTCTTTTAGTAGTTCACCTTCGTCAATGGTGAGTTTTTTTTCCTGGAACTATGGGTGTTACGTATGGTTTATAGTCCAATAAATTTGTTTCTTGTATAATGTCCCTTACATACTTGCGTTGGCTGAGTACCGTCCCTTCTTCTGACCTTGCTATTTTGACTCCTAGGAAGAACTTAGCATACCTTAGATCTTTGATTATGAACTCTTTGTGTAGGGCATGTTTGATAGTGTTTAAATGTTATTCCTTTGCTTCGGTGATGAGAATGTCATCCACGTAAATGATGATAGCAGTAAAGTTGTTGCCTTACTTTTAGTGTACAGGAAATGATCTGATTCTGCTTTATCAAAGCCTAATCCCTTTAGTTTTGTGGTCAGTTCCTTGTGCCATTTCCTGCCCGCCTGTTTGAGTCCATAAATTGAACTTTTCAATCTACAAACCTCTCCTAACTTAGCTTTCTTATAACCTTATGGTGGTAACGTATAGAGTTCTTCTTCTAGGTGGTCATCTAACTAGGCATCATTTATGTCGCACTGTAGAATGGGCCATTTTGTGATTGTGGCTAAGCTGGGAATGTTCTAAACGTTATAATCCTGGCTATAGGAGAGAACACCTCTGAATAGTCCACTCCTTCCATTTGGTTGAAGCCCTTTGCTACCAGTCTTGATTTTAGTTTGCCAACAGTGTCATCTAGGTTGTATTTCACTTTGTATACCCACTTTGATGCTATAGCTTGCTTCCCTTTAGGTAGCTTTGTCAAAACCCAAGTTTGATTTTCTTCTAGGGTTGCTAGTTGTGCATCCATGGAGTCCACCCATTCCTTTGACTTGCTTGCTGTCTCATAAGACAAAGGTTCAAAAGTAGTGCACACATTACCTATAAACTCCTTGTAGCTTTGTGTATGAGAAACCTGGAAGTTTAAATCCTTGTCTTCTTTGATTCGTGCAGGACCAAAGACTTTTAAAGTGATATTAGCAAAATCAGGGACAGAAGTGGAATGATGAGCAGAGGCTAGGTGGACATAGTCATCGAGGTATTTTGGTGTGGTGTGTGTTCTTTGGATCTTTCTCACATTGTTGTTTATGGTAGTTTCTTGATTGGTGATGTTGTCGGGTTGTGGTAGTGTTTCTGTAGTTTATGTTGTGTCTTCTATATGTTGTATGCTTGATGACCCTGATATGTCACTTAATGTTTCTGTATCATCATCTGTTGTGTTGTAAGGAAATAGTGGTCGTGGTCTTTGTTCAGAGTTGGTCTATGTATTGGCAAAGGGAAAAGTTTTTTCATGGAAGGTTACATCTCTTAAACTAAAAATATTGTTTGTGCCAATGTCCATGACTTTGTAGGCTTTGTAGTCTGGCATATATCCAAGGAAAAAAAATTCAAAGATCTAGGATCCAGTTTTGTCTTGTTAGGTGTTTTAACTAGGATAAAACATAGACACCCGAAAACTTTCAAGTGTTCACAGATTGGTTTTCTTTATTGTAGCATTTCATATGGTGTTTTCCATTATAGGACTTTGGTTGGGATCCTGTTTAGGATGTAAGTGGTAGTAAGGAGGGCTTCTCTCCAATATTGTTTAGGTAAGTTTGTTGTAAATAACAGAGCCCTTGTTATTTATAGTAAATGTTTGTGCTTTATCTCCACTACTCTATTTTATTGTGAAGTGTATGAACAAATTTTCTGATGTACTATTCCCATTTCTGCAAAACACTTTTTGGATTCATAGTTTATGAACTCTGTCCCATTGTCTGTTTGTATCTTTAAGACCTTTGTGTCATATTGTTTCTTAATGGTTTTGATAAACCGTGTTATGGTGGGATGTGTTCTATCTTTGTGTTTGAGTAAAAAAGTCCAGGTGGCTCTAGAGAAGTCATCTACAATGGTTAGGAAAAACTGTGATCCGTCTGAAGTAGGTACCCTATAAGGTCCCCATAGATCCATGTGTAGGATTTCAAAGGACTTAGTGGTTCATATTTTGTGTTTAAGGAAGGGTTTTCTATCCTGTTTCGCTATAGGAAAGACTTGACAATCGGATAAGTTGTGATTGAAAAACGTGATTTCATTGATATGTCACACTTTCTCCTTGGAAACATGTCCTAATCTACTATGCCAAACTTTAAAGGGAAAGGAAGCATTAAGAGCAACATTCTCAGTTCTGTAGAAGTCTAGAGGAGAACCTTTCAAAGTTCCTGAGGTTAATAGGCTATCTGTTTTTAGCTCATACAGTCTACTTCTAGCCTTGATAGTAACATTATTAGTCTGTAGGTCCTGCAAAACAGACTATTAGATTCGAAAATTGCAACAATATCATTATGTGTTGTGAGTTTATTAGCAGAGAATAGGTTTTTGAAAAAATTTGGAATATGCAAAATTTCATCAAGGGTAATTTTATCACCAATGGTAGTCTGGCATATGTGTTTCACTTGTTGTTTTGTGCCATCTGGGAATGTAAAAGGCTCGTATATATTGTTTATTTCATGCCCATGGTAGAAATCTAGGTTTGTAACCATGTGTGATGATGCACCTAAATCGATCAACCATATGCATTCATTTTCTGCACTATGAACATTAGTGTAATTTGTGCTATTACCTGCAAAATTTGCAAGCCAATCCAACTTTACCTCTCTCGTGGCCTTCCCTTTGATTGCTTTAGATATCTCCTGTTGTATGAAGGTAGCTAGGCCTTGTGGACTTTGGCCACTTCTTTTGGTATACCCACTAGGTTCTTGTTGTGTGTCTGCAGGAGTGTCACTGATCATAGCTAGGTTGCCCTTGCTCTTTTGACCAGTCAGGCATAACGTGGATCTTGAAGCAAGTCTCTATGGTATGTCCTGTTTTCTCACACTTTTCACAATACTTGTCCTCTTTTTTAGTGAATGTTTTTTTTTCCATTATTGTTATTATTTCTGCCCCCTTTTTTAGCTTTAAGATTGGATTGTCTCACCGTCATAGCGACATTCAGGTTACTGTCGTTGCTAGCATTTATTGCCTTTTGTCTCTTCATAGTTTGCGTCATGGCGAATGCTCTATTTACCATAGGTAAAAGTTCCATTAGCATGACCTGGTTTACTACATGCTCATAATCTTTATTTAAGCTCATCAAAAATTGCAGTAATTTGTGTGTGTTTTCCTTGGTAGTAATTGCTTTAGCAACATCACAAGTGCATGTAAGTGTTGAACTTAGGCTAACTAAATCATCCCAGAGTTTCTTTAACTTTGTGTAATGTTCGAAAATGGTAAGATTACCTTGCTTAAAAAGGTTGATTTTTCCTTCTATTTGGTATAGCAGTGGTCTGTTGGCTTCACCGAATTTCTCTCTTAATTCATCCTAAAGCTCCTTAGCTACGGAGAATGAAAGGAAGGTATCACCAAGTTTCTTGACCATAGAGTTGAGTATCCAAGACTTGACCATGGAATCTACCCTTTTCCATCTGGTAAGCAGGGCCCTGTCTTCTGTTAGTTGCATGCATGATCCATCTATGAAGAAAAGTTTGTCTTTAGCATATAGAGCTATCATCATTGATTTGCTCCAAATTAGGTAGTTGTTACCATTAAAAAGGGTAGTAACTAGGACAGCTCTAGGGTTTTCAGTATTTGTCATGAAATACTTTTTTAGGTCTGAATTTTGTGTAAGATTAGCGTTGCTAGTATCATTGTCTGCTATGTTTGACATTTTGGTCGGTAGGGTAAGGTGAATCAGACCTTTGGCTCTGATACTATAAAAAGAAGGTTTACGTTGATGAAGAAATTTCTTATTTTATCATAGTCTGAATATGTACAGATAGAGATTTTATACTAGACATAAAGAAATGCTATTGGCTACTGTGTTGTGAAATCTATAACAGAATTGACAGCTAATACAATTCTATTACAATAGAAGCTTCTAGTGTTATGTAGAAAATGAAAAGAAATAAAACAGAAAGGTTCATGTGGTTCAATCCCGAATTTGTAGTGTGAGTGAGTTTTAAGTAATACGTTTAGTGGGTCATGGGTCACCTCAACAATAACATTATAATGCTATCTGTAAATCTTTAAACTAATCAGCATCTTTTGTCGAGATTAGCGCCTGTATATATTAGCAATTAAGATATATATATATATATATAGATATATCAACTCTATATTTACGAATAGTTTGTATGCTTATCCAATATCTTGGAAAAGAACGAGAAACTGTGGAAGAACTGTGGAAAAATATGAAGAAATAGAAGGCTTATCAGTTTTAACCAACTGAAAAATGATTGTTTTAGAATAGAGAATGTGCAATTGACAAAGAATTACATGGATAGTAGGTAGATATTGAAATGTGAGTTGGGTATGACTCCTGGTGCCTATTGGTCATGGCATGATCCAATTTATGTCTATCTAATACTGGCCATTTAGGTGTTTTGATATCCTCAACTTAGACAAACATTTATGACAAATGAAAATGATGCTCATCAGTATACGTTCATCTCTTCAGATCATTTTGAGAATATTGCTTCATATCGTCTTGCCGAAATCTTTTTTTCCAACTGAAAGTTTCAAAATACGAGCTGCTAAAAATTCGCAAACTATTGATCTAGATCAGCATATCCAAAAGCCATTATTTCTGGTCATGTGAGTCTCCATCGGAACAAATACAATCCAAAACCATGACCCTTAGATTTGACCTACATACCTCAAGAATACGGATAGTAGGGAGGGTGCCCCCCTGATCTCAACATCTCAAATCTTTATCGTTACAAGAGCTCATCATCCTTGCAAGGCACAGTTCAAGCAAGCAAATCTTAATAAACAATCACCACCGCGAACAACACTGGAGATAAGTAACTTTAGATGGTTGGATATAACCCACTTTCTACAACTCACTAAACTGCTTTCATTATTCTACAAACTCTAACGGAGAGATTCTAACACTTCACTCAATGTACAAGATAGAACACCAATGAGAAAACTCACCAAGTCTACGATTGCTTCCCTTTCTAAAACAGGAATTACAAAAAACCACTTACATCCTAACTTTCCGCATCTTTATTTTTTCAATCTAACACAATACCAAGTTCCCTGCCACAGTTAAAGGCCATTGCTTACAAGTTGAAAATTCACCAGCACAGCTCAGGCGAAACAACAGGTACGATGTCACTCCACACGGGCGTTTCGACATTTCTGATTGCTTATAACAATAGTTATATTTCCATTCCATATTCAATCAAATTATTTCCTCTAAACTTCCAG
The DNA here is from genome assembly GCA_025531955.1 of Erythroxylum orinocense. Classification (NCBI taxonomy): domain Eukaryota; kingdom Viridiplantae; phylum Streptophyta; class Magnoliopsida; order Malpighiales; family Erythroxylaceae; genus Erythroxylum; species Erythroxylum orinocense. The sequence goes on along the minus strand of JANZLX010000008.1, from coordinate 33,336,222 downwards.
TTTCTTGAAGCGACTACATATAGTTAACAATGTATCATAGGTTCTCAATGTTAAAACTATATTTTTATTCAAATAATATTTAAATGGAGTTACAGTTTTCATTCAAACCCCAAAATGCAATATTCGGACACTCATGAAGCAAAACATTGGATGAATGGTAGACCTATAGCATTTCAAATATCATAGATATATAAAATACAAAATATGAAAGTGAAATCCATCGCTCTGGATTATTAAAGGCACCGGAGATAAGTTATTCAAAACATGCATGCCAGAGATCACCCAATTTATTGACCTAAATGCTAGTTTCTTTGATTCCTTCGGCTATATCAAAATAATTTGAAGCTTCGATAATGCACAATAATAATTGACTTCCGGAGAGACATCCAGTCTGATATGAGAAAAATGTTTCATTTCGACTTGAACTTGCGACTGATGGAATCATAGGTGGGGACATTGATGACTGCACACAATAGAGTGAAAGAAAACATAAATTATCAAATAAATTGTAGAGGAAGAAAACGCAGAATTCTGGCTGCATGTTCAATACCATCTCCATATGTTGCCATTGTAAGAGGATTAGAAATAAGCCGCTGAGCAATTGAAGTAATATCCTCCGATTTAAGTTCATCTACAGTCTTCAGAAAATGCTCCACGGGTTTCCTATGACATGATGGGACATTATTACTACCAAACGTGATATACCACATAGATGTGAGACATTCATTGCAAAAAGCAAGTATGCAATTGTAAACAACTAGCACTGACAATTAGTTACTCTGGCAAAGATCCAAGTACAACAATAACTTGCTTCTCATAGCACAGCAAACACAACCAACAACATGATGCCAGTATGGTCAACAAATGTGAAAGGGTTGAAGTTTGAGTTGCACATTACTCGTTCATAAGGCCTTTGGAACAAGCAGGGTTAAAAGCAGTGTTTTTAATTTCGTACCATTCCGGCCGGTACCATACCGGACCAAATTCGGTACCGGTACGGGTATAGTTGGTACCGGTAAAAAATACCGGTCGGTATCGGCCAATTTCGGCGGTACCGGCCGGTATTCAAAATACCTGTCAAATACCGGCCGGTACTGGAAATTTAAAAAAATTATGAAAAATTTTGATAAAATAGAAAATAATTCAAAATTCAAAATTTTAGATTATTTTTCATTATTTACAATTAATTATTATATTTAGATAATTATTATATATAGATATATATTACATATAGATAATTATTATATATAGAAATAATTAAAATATAATAAAGATATATATAAGCTAAAATAAATAAGATATAAAAAATAAATTAAATTAAATAATCTTCAACTTTATAATATGACAATGGACTATTTTATAATTTTTTTAAAAATTCAGGGACAATTTTATAAATTTAAAAAATATTTTTGTATTAATATAATATTTTAAATACTTTGTATTATTCTTAATTTTATAATTATATGATGATAATTTTTTATTTATATTAATTGTGGTTATATATAAAATATTTAAAAATTATTGTTATTTTATATTAATTGTCATTATTATTTATTATTAAGATTTTTGAAAGCATGATTGACATTATACAGTACAAATATACCAATATAGATTATTTTGCAATTTTTTAAAAATTTAGAGATTATTTCATAAATTTAAAAAAACTTTCAAAACGGTACCCGACACCAACTAATACTGATACAGTTCTATTTCAGAGCTTAATCTACTACCAAATTCGATACAGTATTCGTAACATTACTAGTAATATTGCTTACTTGTGGGGCTAGGGCTAGTGCTTACTTTCCTTTTAATCGTATTGATTCTTATTCTAATTTTGCGTTTTCTTGTGTTTTCTTCGACTTGTCATGAGCATTGACCACTCCCTTTCCATTTCTCTTATTCAACCACTGCCCTTCCACCAGCGGCTTCTTCAAAGGTTATTCGTATAGGCTGAAGCCAATCTTATCTTTTTCTTGTAAGCAACTAATTATGATTATTCTTTCGGTTATGATCATTGTTCTTAAGAAGCTTATGATGTCCTTCACTTAAGTTTTCTCTGGTTTTGCTGTCAGAATGCAAGCTTGTAGTGGTGCCAGTGTAGTGATGGATTCTTTACATCAGCATCATCTCATTTTGACCAGGGAACCATTCTTTCCCTTGAAACGATGTGGCAGTATCCCAGCTCAAGTAAAGCTCAATTCTTTGAGGCCCTGTGGAGCTTCTCAACTCGAAGGTAGCTTGGTCACAAAGGCGCAACCTTCGTTATCATTCCCTAAAATCGGAGGTAACCATTATCCTTATCTTAGTAGGTTTTGTCTTTTGTATGCTATTGTCTTGATAGTTTATTATTTCTTATAAGGGATAAGGCTTGTTGTTTCCCCACAGGTCTGAATGTCTCGTTCTAGAGATGCCTATTCTCAATTTGTGTTCTCTTTGAAATTTTGTTTGACAAATGGTCATATTATTTCCATTGAAATTAGTGTATACTATCATGTATTTGCTGTATATATTGGGATTCATGATATGAATTGTTTTACTTCATTCCATAAATGAGCATCTATCTTCTTTTCTGCCCTCTACGTAGTGTTCCAAGCATGTTTTTCTGGAGGTCTTATAGAACCATATGATTTTCCATGGTCTCAGTTGAAGAACACATTAAATTTGGTAAATTGAGAGCTTGCTAAACCCCTTCACCTGCTTTCTAGTACTCTATTTTAGTGGTGTAATACAAGGAAACTAAAGAAAAAGCACCTCTTTACTTGGTTTTGATATTGCGCATATGTGATAAGATGCAAGACCTGGACGGGACTGATTCTTTTGCACTAATTCCATTCTATTTCCAGCTGATGCTTGCAGCTTCCTGGATTATGGCCTTAACGAAGCAGATCCTGAGGTGCATGCGATAATTGACAAAGAAAAGAGTCGTCAGTGCAAAAGTCTTGAGCTCATTGCCTCAGAGAATTTTACATCCCGAGCAGTCATGGAAGCAGTTGGTTCATGCCTTACAAACAAGTATTCTGAAGGATTGCCTGGTAAAAGGTGAAATTTTCAATCCTATGCTAAGATGGCAATGTTGTTTGTTAATTCTTTTTAGGCTCTTTTTCCTTTTTGTTTCCTTCAATTTTTGATAATTGCTTCTTGTACAATATGAATAGGTACTATGGTGGAAATGAGCATATAGATGAACTTGAAACTCTTTGTCAGCAAAGGGCTTTGGCAGCATTTCACTTGGATGGAAACAAATGGGGCGTCAATGTACAACCGCTGTCTGGTTCTCCTGCTAATTTTGAGGTTTATACAGCACTTCTTAATCCCCATGACCGAATAATGGTTAGTTGTGCCTTGCATTTCTCAATATATTTTTATTATTTTGTTTATTAAAATATTCAAGGCCTTGATTTGCATTCTGGGAATAAATTAGGGCTTGGATTTACCTCATGGTGGGCATTTATCTCATGGATTTATGACTCCTAAAAGACGAGTATCCGGTACATCAATTTACTTCGAATCTATGCCATACCGTCTTGACGAATCTACTGGTGAGGCATCTATATTATAGGTGTGCTTAGGAGTTGTTAGTGATGCTTGGAAACTTATTAATATCTTTTCAAGTTATTTTACAGGCCTAATTGATTATGATATGCTTGAGAAAACTGCTACTTTGTTTAGACCAAAGCTCATCATTGCTGGTGCAAGTGCTTACCCACGAGATTTTGATTATCCACGAATGAGGAAGGTAGGGACTGCATGTTGCTGATTCTATCCTTGCTACTATATTTTGTCTGTTGCCTATATATTCTTCTTTGCCAATTATTAATTGCAATCATTGTGTTGTAAGATTGCGAATGCAGTGGGTGCATTTCTCATGATGGATATGGCTCATATAAGCGGACTTGTTGCTGCTTCTGTGGTTGCCAACCCATTCGAATACTGTGATATTGTAACAACAACAACACACAAGGTAGTTACTGTTGGGATTATCTTATCTTGCTTAATGTTTCTAGTGTTGTGTAGGATATATGTACCATTATCATGTCTTTTATTACTACCCAACTCGTGAGTCAACTATACATTCATCTCGTAAAAGTAGAAAACAGTGAGCTTCGTGCTGTAATATTTTACAACTCAATTATCACTCATTATGCAATTCGGTTTATAGTTTGTCACTTGTTATTATTACAAAAAGATTAACAACTTGATTAAATGTATCTTTTCGATCATATATAACCTATTTCTTGAAAAAAATCATGAATTTTCTTCAGTCTTTACGAGGTCCACGAGGTGGGATGATCTTTTTCAAGAGGGATTCTGTTTTGGGAGTTGATTTGGAATCTGCTATCAACAATGCTGTATTTCCTGGCTTACAGGTTGCTCCCAGTTGTTGGTAAAAGATTGGTTCCTTGTTAAGTTTCACACCTGCGTGTTAAGCATGTTTATAATATGTGACGCAGGGTGGTCCTCATAACCACACAATCGGGGGGCTGGCAGTTTGCCTGAAGCATGCTCAATCACCTGCATTCAAATCTTATCAAAAGCAGGTACTGAAACTTTGGGATCAAACTTTGCTGAATTTCTTATCTTCTCTTTTTTCTAAATAGTTTACTTGTTTCTTGTAGGTCATCTCAAATTGTAAAGCTCTCGCAAATCGATTAACTGAACTAGGCTACAAACTAGTTTCTGGTGGGAGTGATAATCACCTGGTTCTTGTAGATTTGAGGCCATTGGTAAGTGCTCTCTGGGTTAATGTATAGGAGCATCCAAATTGAACTGTAACATTTTGCTGCTTGCTAGAAACAAATAACTGCAACATCATGTCGTTTTTTATTAGACATCATGTTGTATTATGATATGTCAAATATTTGCCAAACGACTTTATAATCCTCACTACATAGAGTTATTGCCTCAGTTACATAGTTACGATTGTTAGATGCTGTAACTTGATTCAATCGTGGTGAAGGTTCATTTGCAAGTGTATGTTCAAATATTCCATATCTAATTTTTTGGCATATTTATGCCTGACATTTCACTATTAATTTGTCATGTCAAATAACATGGTTATAACTTAGCAAGTTAGTTATTGTAGTTATAAGGAACTGTTCAGGTGATAAACATGTTCTTTTTTCTATATGAATCTTTTGACAGGGTATTGATGGGGCTAGAGTGGAGAAAATTCTTGACATGGCCTCTATCACTCTGAACAAGAATTCAGTGCCTGGTGAGTGTATTTGTCTCTGCATTTTGTTGTGATGTCTGGTCGTCTCTTCTTTACCATTATCACAGTGCTTGCATGTACTATTTATTACGTTAGGTGATAAGAGTGCACTAGTACCTGGTGGCATCCGAATTGGTTCCCCTGCCATGACTACCAGAGGGTTCAGTGAGAAAGAATTCGTGGCAACTGCCGACTTCATTCATGACGGTGTGCAACTAACTCTTGAAGCTAAAAAGTCAGTTTCAAGTTCCAAGCTCCAAGACTTCATGAAGTTTGTCATGTCTCCGGGTTTTCCTTTAGTAGATGAAGTGGCAAATCTCCAAAGGAGAGTCGAAACCCTTGCAACGATGTTCCCCATGCCTGGAGTGTGAGTGTTAAACTTATAATTTGTTGTTATTGGCTTTACAATCTTTAAATCTCCCAAAATGTAGGGACGAAGGTGAGAACTAATAATTACCGTACTTCATATCAAGTAACAGTTTTGGTATCTATACTTTGGTTTATGAAGCAGCTAGCTTGGTAGTAATTATCCCAGACGATGTATCAGGTAAGGATTTGGTAGGGTGTAAAAAATCAAGTAATGCTTTGGAAATAAATCTAATCTAACGCTATATCATCACTGTCTAACACGATTTGTTACTTCTTATTCATTGTCTCATGGTAAAAAATAAAAAATAATGTCACTATTAATCTCAATCCGTCTGTTTATTCTTACTAATTATGTCTCAAATGCTTAATTTCATTTGGTACGTTGATATTGGATCAATTTTAGGATATTTTGTTAGAAATTCTTACTTGCAGAGAAAAACCATAAAGGAACTTTTCATAATTAATTAATAGAAAAGAGATTTTGAAGATTGGAGATTAGTTGTAAAATTTAAAAAAAAGAGAAATATTTCGTTTCGTATTAACTAAAAAACGGTAATTAATCTTTAGCTGTCGTATTAGGCAAAGGTACTAATTGGTGCCAACGTTTTCGACAATCGTTACATGAAATATCCATATTAATGGCAGGAAATATAATTTTTAAAAATATAAGGACTAAATTAAAAAAACTAATTTAACTTTTCCTCTTAATTCCTGGCCTAGCTATGGAAATGCCTGTATTTAACAGGTAGAAAATATAATTTTAAAAAGTGTAAGGACTAAACTAAGAAACTAATTTAATTTCAAACTAATTTAACTTCTCCCACCTAATTGCTGACCTACTTATATAACATGCTAACCCTACTTATGTAACAAGTCATCTCCTCTCTTCTGTCCTCTCAATCCAACTCGCCGCCGCCACCACCATCGCCAACAACCGCTCTCCAGCTTGCTATAACTCGACAATTTTTTGGTAGTCTGTGTACTGTAGTTATTGGGTCGTCTCCTCACCCTCAGCTCTTGGGTGCCTGGTGAGTATATTTGTCTTTGCATTTTGTTGTGATGTCTGGTCGTCTCTTCTTTACCATTATCTTAGTGGTTGCGTATACTATTTATTATGTTAGGTGATAAGAGTGCACTAGTAGCTGGTGGCATCCGAATTGGATCACCTGCCGTGACTTGCAGAGGGTTCAGTGAGAGGGAATTCGTGGCAACTGCAGACTTCATTTCCGAGGCTGTGCAACTTATTCTGGAAGCTAAAAAGTCCGTTTCAAGTCCCAAGCTCCAAGACGTCATGAGGTGAGTGTTGTCTTATAATCTGTTATCGGCATTGCAATCTTTAAATCTTCGTACTTCATTTCAAGTAACGAGTTCAGGTTTCTATATTTGGTTTATGAAACAACTAGCTTGGTGGTAATTATACCATACGATGTATCTGGAAAGTATATGGTGGGGTGTAAAAAATCAATTTATGCTGTCGAAATACGTCTAAATTTAACACTATATAATCAATGTCTAATCTAAGCCCTTGACTCGCCTATCGACTTAACAGCCCCTCAGACTCTGTCCTCTTTGACGCTTCTCAACCTATAATGGCCACATGTTATATTGCAATGTCTTTAAGCAACCACTCACACATACTGATCTAGATAAAGCTCTCATGTACCATGATATCTAACCCACAACAGGAGCCATAATTCTTGACACTTGAAACTGAGCCCTATTAGAAGGAACAATAATAGCACAAGTTTATTAAAACCCCAATTATTTTCCAATCATTTCAGTCTTAACTGAACAATCCCATTCGTCTTCCTAATTGTCCTGTTGGCAAAACACTGAAAAGATCTCTAGATCATAAGGGATTTTCAATTTCCAAAACAAACATTTGTGTATGTAATTGCAAATTTTATTGATTCCATTTGAATGTATTGTGTCAATTAAAACATGTATATTGCAATGGCTTCATAAATGACAACATCACATATGAAAGAGACTTGAACATTAGAGGATGGAACGATGCTGATGAAAGTTGTAGCTCCACAACAACAACTATAGTTGAAGGATTTGGACCAAAATGGCTAAAGGAAAGGTGGTTGGTAACTTTTAATTGTGGACATGGAATTTCAAGAAGACAAGTCAAGAATCGAGTGGGTTCAGATTGTAGAACAATTGAATGAGTAGTACTTTACCTAGTTTTACCAAGGTTTAAATAGTTGTTTCACATAACCATATATATATATATATATATGGAGGCATTGCACATACCAAAAACCAAAAAAAAAAATTTAAACCTATTTACCCATGATATTATTTGAGATGTTTATATATATATACATTTCTATAGTGGGAAATGGCTCCAATTAAGAGTCAGCAGCAAGTGTCAATCTATGGTAACTTGTCTGCCGCGTGGAGCCTATAGTAACATTTTCACCGGTTGAAGACCCTTGAAACGTAGATGCTTTGTTGTTTTAAGACACAATCGTTCGGTTACATCTTCTTTTACATGGGCACTCAGTCAGACACGGGTGTTATTGGGAATACAAAGTGCCAATTGCACCTTTTGCATGGTGCCTATATCAAATTTTGATATAGGTTACTTTCTCGATTGGAGGCAACTTATTCCCATGGTTTCCCTTCAAATTATAAGTAGCCACATATTTATTTATATCCCCCTTTCTATTTGATATTTTTCTTCAGATATAATACGTTTCATTATTTCATCTAATTAAATTCTAAAGTTTGTTCTTTTTGAAGCTTGACCATTTGATTTTCTTGATATTTAAATGCAAGTGTTTCTAGGAGAATGTAAACAATACATGCTTTTATAAAGAAGAGGAAGTTTCCTAAAATGTTTCTTAAGGAACAAAAATGATATTTTGCAAATTATTGAGGAAAAAACATTAGAAGGGTTTTTTTTGGTTATCTTTGTTAAAAACAAACAAGATTTAAATATAACCAGATGTTATTGATACGATTATTGTTTTCTTGATAAGATCTAAGATCTTGGGATCTCGTTCTTTTTGCCATATTATTTGTAACAAGAGGGTATAGATAATATCAGGAGAAAAAGCCACTTTATTTCTCTGATTATATGTAATTTATACACAAGAGTATATCCTATTCTAATACTACTAAATTGCTAGATTTTTCGTATATACTAACTTATCTAATCTATAGTATATCTTATCTTATCTACTAGAAGATAAACTTATCTCCAAGAAGATAATCTCCTAAGCTAACTAAACTTATCTAAAACAATTATCCAACACTCCCCCTCAAGTTGAAGAATAGGTATTTATCATTCCCAACTTGCTTAGAATCATAGTAGTTAATAGCGGAGCGGCCGACCCCGAAAACGCTATAGCGGAATAGCGGATAGCGGAGCGGCCGCTATTTCTACACACACATATA
>JANZLX010000008.1:33308205-33327133 GCA_025531955.1 Erythroxylum orinocense | reverse complement strand
CAAGCATCATTTATGCTTGTTTGCCTCTTAGCCTTTCCTAATTTGATGGTTGCTTCTGGATTTTTGACCAGCAATAAGTTGTTATGTTCACGTATAAGTGTTTGTGTGCTTGATGTCAATTGGGATAGTAATTTATATGCACATATTGAATTTTGGTGAATTGACTCTCCTTTTACTGTGTTTTATAGGTCAAATCTTCAAGCCACAAGTTTTAAATATGTCAACTGTCATTGTTGTGGCAAATTACAAGATCCCAATAAGCACCATTCTCAGGCACTTGCCATTTCAGAAGTAAGGTTGATTGACAAAAGAAATACCATCAAGAGGGGATCATTTTCGTGTGGGCCAGTTCACGAAAGAGTTGTTTTACAATCTATTTGTATGGCCTCAACAAGAGGATGCCCATTTATTGAGGATTTCTATGAATCTCATGCGCATGCTAAAGAAGATAATGTTGGTGTGCTGCTTTTAAATCTTGGCGGACCAGAAACACTTAGTGATGTTCAACCTTTTTTGTTCAATTTATTTGCAGATCCGGTATTTCTATTATTTGCTTTGCAAGTTTTCTTTTTTGTTTTCATTCAATTTATGAAAGTCTTGAACAAATGTAGCCACAGTAGTGATGTACTTTATGTTTCTGTACAGGATATTATACGACTCCCCAGATTATTTAGGTTTCTTCAGAAACCACTAGCACAATTAATCTCTGTGCTTCGTGCTCCCAAAAGTAAAGAAGGCTATGCTGCCATAGGAGGCGGTTCACCATTACGTAAAATAACAGATGAGCAAGTATATCCCATTTTTGATTGACATACTGTGGTTTTTGTTTGTTGCATTCATTCTACTTCCTGGAAAAAATCCCATAGTTCTTTTGCTTGAGGTTCTTTTGGTCATAATTAAAGTGGATAGCTTTTCAATTTACAAATTTTCACCTTCAGAAATTTTTTGTAGGCTCATGCAATCAAGGTAGCCTTGAAGTTAAAGGGTATACCAGTTAATGTGTATGTTGGAATGAGATATTGGTATCCGTTCACAGAGGATGCAATTCATCAGGTAAGGCTCCGTACTGTCATTTGCCCTTGAAATTGCTGGAGTCATAATTATCTCTGAGTTTGTCGGGCTGGAGTCATAAGTATCTTTGAGTTTGTCGTGAATTTGCTAGTTAAATTAAACAAAATCATTTCTGTCTCACAGATCAGGAGGGACAGGATAACAAGGCTTGTTGTCCTGCCTCTTTATCCACAGTTCTCCATCTCCACAACTGGGTCAAGTCTTCGGGTTCTTGAGAGTGCATTAAGGTATCTATTACGTGAGTTATTTTACTGGATAACCTGAAAAGTCAATTATATGTTTGACCTTTCAATAAATTTGGGTTTGACTGACTCAGGAAAGATGCATATCTGTCAAATTTGCCTGTTTCGGTTATACAATCATGGTACCAACGGGATGGTTATGTTAAATCTATGGCTGACTTAATCGAGAAAGAACTGGAGAAGTTTGCTAAACCTGAAGAGGTGTGCTTCCATAATTTGGCATATTCTACTTGATCTTTATAAATACAGGTGCAATTTTGCATTTGGCTTGGCCAGGCCATTAGATTCAGTTTGAAACTCATTCTTGCTTTGCATGGAGCTTAGGTCATGATATTTTTCAGTGCCCATGGAGTTCCAGTGAGTTATGTGGAATATGCAGGAGATCCATACAAAGATCAAATGGAGGACTGCATTTACTTAATCATGAAAGAGTTAAAAGCTAGAGGTGTAAACAACAATCATACCCTTGCCTACCAGGTAGATTTTGTTATCCATATTCCTAAACTTTCAGCTCATTGTTACCTTCACAATTCTGTTGTATTAGTATTCTTGAGTCATTGTTTTTAGTATTTTGAGTCTAAGATCTTTGAAATTTGTCTATACTTCATATCTCTTCTTACCCCAGAGTCGAGTTGGCCCTGTTCAATGGCTGAAACCCTACACAGATGAAGTTCTTGTTGAGCTTGGTCGGAAAGGTGTAAAAAGTCTTCTAGCTGTCCCAGTAAGGTATGCAATCAGTTATCCAATTACATTTTATAAATGTTGTTATGGTAAATGATATTCAAGTTCTCACTGAAAGGATTAGGCCTTCACATTTCTAATGATATTCTTTTTTGAATTGGTATATGAAACAAACTAATATACGCAATAATATTCTTTCAGAGTATAAGTAGTTATCCATTGATTGTAAGTTGTTGAATTAAGGAGATTTTAGCCTGTATTATGATGATAACAATATGCTTATATTTCATGTGTTTGCTATTCCTAATTTAGTTGGTTTCTCCTAGAGTTTCCTTTTAAACAGTTGAGGCTTATTAATCCATATACAATATTCTGTGTTGCAGTTGACTTTCTCTCCAACATACTTTCTTGTTGTTCTATTTAGCACAGGAAATTTGAGTAATCTGATGAATGTAGTGGTTTCCCGTGTATTTTCCACTATACTTCACTTATTTTTAAAAATTCATCACGGAATTGTTTTATAACCATTGCATGGTTTAAGATCTTGGTCCAATTTTATTATGTTGATCTTTTCTTGCTCGAAGGGATTATGTACATGTATGAGACCTTTGGAAATTGGTAGGGTTGGTATTTGGATAATGCAAGAGAAATATGATTCCAACTGCAATGCATATTTTCTTGCTAGACACCGATTAATTCTATCAGCTGCTGCTTGGGCTGCAACTTCTCTTAATTTTTAGGAAGATTTCCAGAAAATGGGTATATAATTCTGTGAATAACAAGTCCCATTCATTAATAGTTTGATTATTGAATCTGCATTTGTTGCAAATGTCTCTTGCAAAATGTTGTCTTTTTAACGATCTTGTTTCCAACCTTAAATCCCAGCTTTGTGAGTGAGCACATAGAGACACTTGAAGAGATTGACATGGAGTATAAGCACTTGGCCATTGAATCTGGCATTGAGAATTGGGGTCGTGTCCCTGCTTTGGGCTGCACTGCTTCTTTCATCACGGATTTGGCAGATGCAGTAATAGAAGCTCTACCTTCTGCAACTGTCATGTCATCCTCAGGTAGCATCCCCGGAGACGACTATGATGATCCTGTGAGATATGCCATCAAAATGTTCTTTGGTTCAATTTTGGCTTTTGTGCTGCTTTTGTCCCCAAAGGTTATCCTTTTCTTTAGAAGCCATCTTTGAGGTAATCAAGTCTTAAATTTCTACGCTTTTAATAATTTTTTCAAGGCAGTTTTACACGGGAAACAAGGAAATACACCTAAAGAATAAAGTTAAGGGTTGTAGACTGAATAGATGGAAATGAATTCATGTCAGACATGAGACAAGTGGCATTTTTTTGTAAAATATATTTTCTCGATTCTCATGGATTGCTCCATTGTAAAAGAAGAAATGATACAATGCAAACGCTGTTATTCCTTTGCAAGATAAATAGAAATGCTTGTTTTGGGAGTCATTCATTTAAATTAGCCTGTATGTTGTAAGACATTGGTGAAGTCCGTCGATGTAAAAATATGCACGAAAGGTAAACTGATTTTGCAGGGTTAATTCGTGGATAGCCTAATCAGATGGGTGCTTGAACAAGAGAAGTTGATATCGATGGTGATCTGTTGATAATTATTTTTTATTTATCGAGCACTTTAGATAAAAATTTAACCCATTATAATGTTAAGATTAGATGATAAACAAAATGTTATTTGCAGTAAACCACCGAGCAAATGCATCATTCTATATGAATTTAACCATAGTGACAAATTAACTCCTTACATAACCCTTAGCATCAGCATTCAAACTGTCTGGAGGCAATTATACTCATCGTCAAGAACACTTGAATTATATAGTTATTAAGAATCTTATGATGATCCTTATGGAGTGCAGGGAAAGATTATATTATTAAGCATGATTTAATGGAAAGAAATTCAAATTTTGCGAATCCAAATGAAGTTTTTGGAACACTCGGGATTTACAAATATATATTTTATTAAAATAAATCCTTCAACTTTCATAAATATGACTTTCCATATATAAGAAGAAAATCAACCCTTGTTCTTATGAATTAGGAATCTTATTGATATTAAGCCACTAAAAGTACTTTTGATAAAAATGATTTAGTTTAACTGCAAGTTTTCAAGAGTAACAGGTGAATTTTTTAAAGCTTGTTTTAGATTTATAATTTTTGTAACAATTTGATATCCATATGTCATTAAAAGATTTAAATTGGGTTTATATATTAATTAATTTGATTTCATTTATTTTTAGATTGAGATTATCACTTTCCATCCTTTTTTTAGGATTTATCTTGTCTTTAGAATTACAATTTATTCTTCAAACTAAGTGTACTAGGATTTATTGCTTTAAGAAGCTTTTTTGTGACTCTTGTTACCTTTAATTTTCATTTTTGTTGCCTTGATTTACTCAATGCCTTATAGTCAATAACATCTATGACTAGAATTTGTGTGTCCTTAAGAGTGATTTTTGGGAGTTTTATTTGAAACAAAGGATTATCTTTTTCATACCTTTCATTAATCATTCTCTACAAATATATACAATAGGAGTAGGAAATAATTAAGGGATTACATTAAGGAATATCTAGAAAGATCAACCTAGAAATCTAGAAGTAAATAAATGGAAATCATTAAAAATCTGGAAATTGATTTTGGATCCTACTAATTTAGACAATCCTAATCAACTTTCCAACACTCCCCCTTAAGTTGGTGAATGTATATCAGACATTCCCAGCTTGCATACATTTGATTTAAGACCAGACTTAAGTAATGCTTTTGTGAGAATATCAGCTTCTTGTGATTCATTTGGCACGTAGGATAAACTGATCTTCCCACTTTCAATCTCTATCTTGATGAAATTTCTATCAATCCAAACATGCTTTATGCGATCATGTTGTATAGGGTTATGAACAATTGTAATAGTTGATTTACTGTCACTATATAACTTCATAGGATGCTCCAATGGGAAATTTAAATCTGATAGCAATCTCTCTAGCCAAATTAACTAACAAATACCTTGTGCAATTGCCCTATATTCTGCTTCAGCACTACTTCTAGATACAACAGTTTGTTTCTTACTACGCCATGTAACAAGATTTCCCCAAAACTTTGTACAATAGCCTGTAGTGGACTTAGCATCTTCAACTAACCCTGCCCAATCTATTTCTCATATTTCACTCTTTTTGAATAAAAGACCCTTTCTAGGTGTTCCTTTCAAGTACCTAAAAATCTAATCTACTACATCTTGGTGTCTTTTGGTGAGAGTATGCATAAATTGATTGACCATGCTAACAGGCCTAGTAAGTGATAGGTAGATTAATTTTCCCACCAAACGTTGATAGTTTTCTTTTTTTGTTGGAGGGTCATCTTCAGAAACCTTATGCTTCCAGTTCTTTTCTAGTGGTGTGCTTGCAGGTCGACCTAATTTTCCTGTTTCCTTCAATAGATCTAAGGTGTATTTTCTATGAGAAATGGAAATGCCCAACTTACTTTTGGCTATTTCCATTCCAAGGAAATATTGAACCTTCCCAAGATCTTTAACTTTGAATTTAGATTTCAGTAAGTTTTTGAGATTTGTTATTTCTTCATTATCATCACTTGTGATCACCATATCGTCAACATATACAATGAAGATGGATTTCTTCCCATCTATAGATTGTTTTGTGAACAAAGTATGGTCAGCTTGCCCTTGTGTATAACCAAATTGCTTCATAATAGTGCTGAATCGGGTAAACCAAGCTCTAGGAGACTGTTTTAACCCATAGAGAGATTTTTTTAGTTTACACACGGAACCAATTTTTTCTTCAAAAACAGGTCGCAGTTTCAAGTAAACTTCTCCTCCAAGAGTTCCATTTAAGAATGCATTAGATACATCCATTTGGTGTAGTTCCTAGTCTAGATTAGCTGCCATATATAAGAAAACCCAAATAGAATTCAATTTTGCGACAGGTGCAAAGGTTTTTTCATTATCAAGGCCATAGGCTTGTGCATATCCTTGAGCAACCAAACGACCCTTGTACTTCTCTATTTTCCCATCTGAGCCAACTTTTATACTAAAGATCCATTTTCACCCTACTAGTTTCTTCCCTTCGGGTATGTCAACTATTTCCCATATGTCATTTTCTTTCAAGGCCTTCATTTCTTCCATTACTGCAGCTTTCCATCTTGAATCTCTCAATGCCTCATATATGTTGGTAGGAATTTTTACATTAGCTAGTTGAGAGACAAATGCCTTGTACTTGTTAGATAAGTAGCAATATGACAAATGGTTTGAAACTGAATGTTCAGTACAAGATCTTACCCCTTTTCTGATAGCAATGACAATCTCAAGGTCATCAATTTTAACAGTACTTTGAGGTAAAACTTGTGATATGAGATCCTCTTCTAGTTTAGATGCTTGGCTTTGCTGGGTAACTCGTGGTCTCCTTGAGTACACAAGTAGTTCACCCTGTTTTTGGGTTTGTTGAGGTGGTTCTCCCCCTTGACTTGGGTCACCTGTGGATGTTTGTTATAAAAATGGAGACAAAATTGATGGTATCATCACTGAAATAGGTCTAGATATAGAAGGGTCCCAATGGTTTTCTTTACCTAGATTCTCCCCTAAAGAAAAGCATGTGAATAGAAAGGTTGATTTTTAAGAAAAGTCACATCATATGACACATAGAATTTTTTTAAGTATGGATTATAGCATTTGTAACCCTTTTGAGTAGGAGAATATCCTAAAAAAATACACTTAATAGCTTTTGGATCAAGTTTTCCTCATGTAGGAAGAGTATTATGAACAAAAACAGAACAACCGAATACTTTAGGAGTGAGAGAATCAAACAATCTGACATGAGGAAAGTATTTTCTGAGACAACTAATATGAATTTGAAAATTTAGAGTTTTAGAAAGAAGCCTATTAATTAGGCAGGAAGCGGTTAATACAGAATCACCTCAATAATGGTGTGGAACAAAATTTTCAAACATAATTGATCGGGCAACTTTTAATAAGTTACGATTTTTTCTCTTAACTATCCCATTTTGTTAAGGTGCATAGGTACACGAACTTTGATGAAAAAATCCATTATGAGTGAAATAATTTCCCAAAATATGTGAGAAATACTCTCCTCCATTATCTGTGCAAAAAATATGGACATCAAACTGGAAAACATTTTTTATCATTTTGTGGAATTGTTGAAAAATAGACACAACATCAAAAATTTCTTTTAGAAGGTAAACCCAACAAACCCTTGTGTGGTCATCTATGAAGTAATGAACCATCTTTTTCCAGTCAAATCACTAACTTGTGACGCCCCCCAGATATCACTATGAACAAGGTGAAAAGGTTTTGACATTTTGTAATCATGAACAGGATAATTTTTTCTAGGTTGTTTTGCAAGAGTACATGATTCACAAGAAAAAAGAGGAAAGATCTTTGTTGATGAACAACTTTGGAAACAAATGTTTCATATATGAAACACTAGGATGACCTAAACGTTTATGCCCTAAAATCACATCAGAATTACATAAACTAGACATAGAAAGAGATGTAGGTGTTTTTGGTTTACGAGAACCAGTCAGGTAATAGAGACCATTTTGTTCTTTAGCATTGCCAATCATCTTCCTCAAAGACAGATCCTGAAAAATACAATGGTCACACACAAAGATTACTGCACAATTTTGATCTTTAGTTAACTTGCTAACAAAAAGAAAATTATATCTTAAATTAGGAACATGAAGCACGTTTTTTAAGGCAAAACCATTGTAGAAAACATCTCCAATTCTATCCACTAAGGAAGTATTTCCATCTGCCACAGAGACTTGCAAATTTCCAATACATTTTTTATAACCAGAAAAAACAGTGAGTAAACCTGTCATATGATCTGATGCACCAGTGTCAACAATCCATCCATTCAAGACATCCTTCTGTGATAAAAAAAAAGATGAGATAATACCTCGTTGAATCATGGCTGCCTTGGGTGTTGTGGATGAGGGATCTAGGTTTTTCTGTTGACTGAGAAGGGTCCTTAAGATCTCCATTTGTTCTGGTGTAAATGTTGCAGTGCCAATTTTCTTGGTCTCTGCAGTAGAATCAGCTACATGGGCAACAAGTTTGCTTCTTCTTTTACTTCGCGGTTTCTAATATGGTGGTTTTCCATAGAGATCTCAACAAGTCTCCTTCATGTGAAAAAGCTTGTTACAGTATTCACACCATGGTTTGCTCTCATTTGGCTTCTGATCTTGGGTATTAGAAGAACTTCAACGATTTATGGCAAGGGCAAAACCTTGTGAATGTTCTTTAATAACCCCAAAATAAAATCCATACTTACACCCTCCCATGGCTTGTTAGGAACTGGAAGTGGAGTGTATAGACCGGTTAGTTGTGAAGTCATCTTTGCACGTTGACAAGTATTGCAAGCTTGAACTAGTCTCACCACATCCCTGTACAACTTGGGCTAATAGAAGCTTGATTGGGCTAGGTCATATGTTTTGTCACGCCCAAAATGCCCAGCCAAACCTCCTCCATGAACTTCCCTCAAAATGGTTTCTCTAAGTGAACATCTTGGAATGCAACAAGAATTTCCCTTGCAAAGAAAGCCATTATGTTTTGCAAAATCACCATGTGCTCCTTGGCCACATTGCTTCCATATCTCCCCAAAATCAGTATCACTTTCATACAAAGCTTTTAAATCATCAAAACCAACAACTTGAGCTTGCAAAGACTTCAACAAAACATGCCTTCTAGAAAGTGAATCCGCAACCACATTTTTAGAACCAGGTTTGTGTTTCAACACGAAATCAAATGTTTGGAGATATTCCACCCATGTAGCATGCCTCTTATGTAACATCCCACGCCCGATGGGAAGGGTAGAATAGTAATTTAGAAAGGGGCGAGAGTGATTAGGATTGATCTGAAATATTCATGCATACTTTTACTTGTGAACAGTGAAACTTTGCACATGAAAATGACTGTACATGCATTCATGACATTTCCCGGTATATGCGTCTAACTGTGATTTTCTTGTAGAAAATGTGGCTTTTGTGCTTGAACATTTAATTGGAATGGAGTGTTATGTGTTTTATGTTTTAAGAGAATTTTAGGAATTTTTCTGAAATTTTCCGGGGAAACTTTCCGGACCGAAAAAATCGCCAAGCGGTGAACCGATTGGTTTCCGATACTGGAAAATTTTTGTCCAATGGCACTAAAATATTGGGTACATTATTTTGGGATTGTAATTGGAGCCATTGGAATTGAATGGGTTAAAGATTTCATTTATTAGGGTTCTTTTACTAAAGGTTATTAAGTGATCTTGTCTTTTTCTTCTTAAGTGACAAGTGTCTTAAATCATTTAATGTCCTTGTATTTTGTTCCACACATTCACGACTCTTCTATGTTTGAAAGAGTGAAAAGCCTTGGAGTGAAGCTTGTCTTGATTTCTCTCATCCGAAACTTTCATACTTTCTTCTTCTCTATTGATTTTCTTCAAGTATTATAGCTTAATTGTTGCTCTCCTCCTCCACCTAAGTGCTTCCTTTCATGTATTCAAGCATAAGTGTTCTACCTCCTTTACCATGATGATGACTGTGTATGTGAAGTGAGGTGGAGAAGTTGGTGTGTTGGTTGGAGAATTTAAGAGTTGGAAGCTTGTTTAGGTGAGAATTTAATTATATGCTCTTTAATTAGTAGTTAGGTGCATTAATTGAGAGTTATTGTGCATTAATTATGATTTATTGTGCATTGCTTTCATGAAGCTTGTGGTTTGAATGGTTGGGTATAAATTCATGTTTGTGTAAGGATGAATGATTTAGCATGTTTTGGATTAAGTTGATGAGGTTAGATGAGGAATTATTAAAGGAAGCAAGTTGAGTGTGTGTGCTGCCAATTTGTGGTTGTTTGTTCAAGTGAAAGTATTGATGCCATATTGGCTGATTTCTTGTCTAATTGGTATGCATATTGATGTAGAATTGGTATTGAAGTGATAGGAATTGGTTTAGGTGTAAAAGCTGAAAAATGGAATGTGTATAGACTTCAATGTTTTGATCATAACTCTTTATGCGGGTGAGCAAATGAGGTGAGGCTTGCCTTGAATTAAAGGTGAGGCATTTGGCTACATTTTATATGAATGAAGTGATGCTAAATCGTGCCTTGAAAGGGTTTGAATTTGGCCTTGAAAATGAGTTGTAGGTGCTGTATGAACAATAATCTGAACTTTGTGACCTGAAACTTTGATGAATTTTTAGGGTTGATTTGGATTGAATTTGCTAATTTGGTCTTCATGAAACTTGAAGAGGTTCCTGTTATCTTTTTATTGCCACTAAGTATGCAATTTTTTGATGTCTAGGTTGAGAGTTATGACCGGTCGACTATTAGATGTTAGTAGGTTTAATGCTGGAAAATATGTTTAGTATAGGTTTTGTGGTGATTGTACATTAAAGCTGAATTCTGGACTGTTGTGAATTTAATTAGGTCAAATGGTCTTATGGAAAGTTGTAGGGAAAGGAATTAGCTTTAAAATGAGGTATAGTATGCTAATTTTGGATGTAAGAATTAAGAGTTATGAATTTTCAAAGAATGGATCTGATTTAGGCAAGCTGCTCGTTTATAATCTTTAACAGGGTAGCAGCATTCATGGGTGAATTTGACCTAGTTAGAGGTGTAATTTGCTTCTAAGTTCTTCGTGAAAATTGTAGAGCTTGTTTTTATTTTTTCAGTGATATAAAGTATGAAATTTTTTGACAAGGGAGTGAAAAGTTATAAGGTTCGGAAGTTCTGATGATGTTTAAGCTGAAGTTGGTCGACCAGTCACCTTTGAGTGACTTTTTGACCCCTTTAGAGATCGATTTTGTTGTTGAGCCTTTTATGAAAATTGTAGATCGGTCTTTTATCTTTACGTAGATACTAAGTTTGTCCAATTTGAAGTTCAGAGTCAAAAGTTATGAGCGTTTGAAGTTTGGAGGTCGGATTAGACGGGAGGGGCGAGCGCCCGCCCGAGCGGGCGAGCGAGCGCTGGCATGGGCGAGAGCATTTCTGTGGATTTTTTAGCTGACCGACCTCCCTCCACTTTTTTGAGCATAACTTCTTCGTTCGACCTTTGATCGACTTGATTTTTGAAGCGTTGGATTCCTAAGACATTTTTCTATCTTTTCATGAAAATTTATAATTTTTTAGCTTAAATTGAAAAAGGCCGATCGGTTCAAAGTGGGATGATCGGTTGTAAAAGTCTGAACAATGTTCAGTATTTTGGTGATATCTCGATCGGTAGAGCTTCGATTGAGTTGATCCTTATTGCAAATTAAACTAGAGACATGGGGCTACAAATGTTATGAAGGAGCCGAACAGCAATTGAGCCTCTAAGAATTTCAATTTCTGAACTGAAGTTCGGTCTGAAAGTGTTTTGACCGTAACTTCTTCATTTCTGATCCGAATTGGGTAATTTTGGTGCCTATGGTTTCCTATGACATAGGAGAAACATTTTGTGATGTGAATTTTGAAATGATATCGGGAATGTCACGAACATGCATTGTACACATTTTAATTGCTTTATGTGCATCATTACATATTTCTGATTGTACATTTGATAATGTGGATATATTTTGACCGTTATAGAGGCACATTTTGAGCGTCGATCCACCGATATTGCTGAGACTTTCTGGCATTAGCTCAGAAGCTATAGGTGAGTAATCTAGATGAGTCTCTCAATTACTATATGTCTACTGTGGTGAATAATGACGGGTGATTGTGATTGATTCTGACTGTGGATACTGGACAAAAGGTTCGATGTATTGGGAGATATGACATAGAAGTGCTTGTGATGTAATGATTTGTGATAATTGTGAATCTGAAAATTGCTTGCTATTAATGTGATCAATTGCGACCGATGGATTACTTGTGATACAGGTATACATTGTGAAATTGGGACATATGCATTTCATACACAAATGGATGATCAGATAATAATAGTTGTAACCGGAGTAGCCACTGATCATAGCTACAAGCTCAACCAGTAAAAAAGAGCCTCGAGCTCGAAGGGAAATAGTGCATACCCAGAGGGCTCTCCTATCCCTAAGACGCGTTTAACGCTTAATACGCCCAGACTGGGACAGTTCAGGCGCTCGGTCACAACACCGTACTAAAATGGAAAAGTGTCACATACGCATTGCATACATATTTGGTTGAATATTTTAAATGGGTGAAAGGCAAGAATGCCTTATAAAATTGTGATTTCCTTGTATACAATCATGTGGTACTTCTGAATGTGTTATTGTGAAATAATCTATAAATTGCTTGTGTGCTGCATGAATTGGGTGAACCATCGATAATGGTTCCTCACTGAGTTCGCAAACTCATCCAAAATTGCAACATATTTTTCAGGATCGAGAGTAGACCCTTAGTTCTGGAGGGACTGATCGAGCCTTGTAGATCATTTTGGTGAGAGAGGTTATGTCTCACAGGTCGGTCAGCTGGGATTTTTGATGACCTAGTTAAGACTGATGTCTTGTCTTTGTTTTAATAGTATATTGTACTAGGCTTTTTGGGTTGTTGTACAGACAATGAAAACTGACTGTTATGTAAATTACTGATTTTGATGAAATGAAATGGGAAGAAAGTTTGATTTTAAAAAGTTGTGGTTTTCTATTGATGCTTTCTTCTTATGATGCCATGTGGAGTATAGTGATGTTTGTTCGTAGTTCTCTTTCATCGTAGGATATGTACCGGAATGACCTGCGGACGTCCCGGTGTGTACTCTACGGTAAGGGGGCGCTACATCTTATTCAAATGTGACTAACTTTAAACATACTTCAAAGCTTCACAATCAGTAAAAAACATAAAAGGGGCAACCAACAAATAATGTCTCTAATGTTTCAGAGCTCTTACCAAAGCATAAAATTCTAGGTCATAAATGGAGTAATTTCTTCTAGCTTCATTTAGCTTTTCACTAAAATAAGCTACAAGTCTTCCCTCTTGACTTAAAACAACCCCAATTCCCACTCCACTTGCATCGCTCTCTAACTCAAAAGGTTTATCAAAGTTTGGTAAAGCTAGGATAGGTGCATTGGTCATGGCTTTTTGGAGTGTGTTAAAGGCTATGGTGGCTTGTGGTGTCCATTTAAACTCTCCTTTTGTCATACAATAAGTAATAGGGCTAGTAATTGTGTTAAATCCCTTAACAAGCCGCCTATAGAAAGAACAAAATCCACGGAAACTTCTAATCTCAAACAAGTTTATTGGTATGGGCCATTCTATAATTGCTTTGATTTTGGAAGGATCTATATTTATCCCACGGTTTGTAACAATAAAACCCAAAAAGGAAATGCTATTTGTACAAAAATCACACTTCTCCAAATTAGCATACAAACTCTCACGGTCTAAAACTTCCAACACCAATTTCAAATGCACAATATGTTCTTCAACGTTGGGGCTATAGATCAAAATGTCATCAAAATAGACAACAATAAATTTATCAAGGAACGCTTTCAATACCTCATCCATGAGCTTCATAAAAGTGGGTGGGGAATTGGACAGTCCCATTGGCATAATAAGTCATTCATACAGCCCCTTTTTGGTCTTGAATGCGATTTTCCACTCATCACCTTCTTTCATCTGGATTTGGTGGAATCCATTGGCCAAGTCAAGTCTAGAAAAAACTTAAGCTCCATTGAGTTGATCAAGCATGTCATCTAACCGAGGGATAGGATATCTATTTTTGATGATGATTTTATTAACAGACCTGCTATCAATGACCATTCTCCACTTGCCATTCCTCTTGGGTATCATAAAGGTTGGCGCCACACATGGGCTTGTAGTTTCTCGTATAAAACCCCTATCAAGCAACTCATCAATATGAGCTTGTAAAGCTGCATGCTCCATAGGATTCATCCTATAGGCTGCCTTGTATGGAAGAGTAGCTCCATGGACAAAATTTATCTCATGTTGAATTTTTCTCAAAGGAGGCAGTCCCTTAGGGAGAGTTTTTGGAAAAAAACCTTTGAGAATTCGTCAATTAAAGGCTGAACAATTGGTGGCACAACCATTTTAGGTTTATCAACATCTTCTACTTCAAGAGGAACATAGGCTGGTAGGCTTTGTAAAATCACACTCTTCTCCTCTATAGAAATCATTCCTACAGTTCCAACTTCATTCTTCTTTCTCAACCATTTTGGCTCAAGTGGTAGCAAAGTGAATTTATGGCCATTTTTCACAAGTGAGTAAGTATTAGCTCTCCCCTGATGGCTTGCATCTCTATCATAGAGCCATGGCCAACCCAACAAAAGATGACAAGCTGTCGTAGGCACAACATGGCACCATATTTCATCTTCATACTTCTTGATTGAAAAGGAACTAGACATCTTTTTATCACCTTGATTTCATGTTTTGTATCATGCCAAGAGAACCTATAAGGATGTGGCAAAGGCTCGGTTTTGAGGCCAAGCTTGTCAACCATCTTGTTTGAGACTACGTTTTCACATGCACCTCCATCGATGACTACCTCACACAATTTGCCTTTTGAAAATCATCTTGTATGAAATAAAGAATTCCTCCTCCAATCTTCATCTTCATTCTTTTTAACACTCAACATTTTCATTAACACTAAGAGCTCTCCATCTAATTCTCCATCACACATTTCTTCCTCCAAATTGTCATCATAAATCAGCTCTTCACATACATCTTCTTCACTCATCTTCAACAACTCATAGTCAATTTCAATAACTTCTTGAATGGTGATGATTTTGGTTGTGGGGCATTCGGATTGGAAGTGTCCAAATCCTTGACATTTGAAACATCTTTGGTGAGTTTTTGGGGTTTGTGGGTTGTAGTTTCTTAGGATAGCTTTTTGGGCAACTTGTGGGCTAGCATTTTGGAATCTAGGTGTGTATTTGATTTTTGTGGTGTGGTACTGGAGGAGCTCGGTTTGGTGGTGTTTTGTGTTGTGAATGGTGTTTTGGGAGAATGTGGTGAGAATTTGGATGGGAAAGATTGTCTCCAGGCTTGTGCTTGTTTCAAGTTGATTTCACTTTGCAAAGCAAGTCTTTTAACATCATGAAAACTGTAATACTCATACATGTTCACCATGTCAGAAATTGCAATTTTGAGGCCTTTAAGGAACTGAGCAATAACAACATCATCTTCCTCTTTCAAATCACACTTCAACAACAACTTCTCAAATTCCTCTATGTAGCCTTCAACCGAATAACTACCCTGCTCTAAATTCATCATTTGATTCAACAATCTCTGCTTATATTGGGAGGCATGAATGTTTCTTCTAATTCTTCCCTCATTCTAATCCATGTAGCAATTTTCCTCTTATTTTCTCTAACTCTCCTTTTCTAAATATTATCCCACCACAACGAAGCATAACCCCTCAATTTTGTAGACACCAATATCATTTTTCTCTCTTCACTAACATTTCTCAATTCAAAAATTCTATCCACGGTATGCAGCCACTCAAGAAAGATATCTGGATTTATTTTACCTTCAAAATTTGAAATTTCCACCTTGAAATTGTAAACATCATCTTGTTGCTTTTAAGGATGTCTAGTAACAATCTGACCACGACCTAGACCACCTCTCCTACCACGTCCTCTTTGTCTCCCTCACTGCTCATATTGATCATCATAATCTTCCTCATAATCGTCTTCCTCCGGGTCTCCATCATCTTCATCAATTGGCAGGTCGTTGCTAGGAGAAGGACTATGGGCACGTCCTCTACGAGGCTGAAAGTAAACTTTTTGGCTTCCAAGGTTTAATTTTCAGGTCGAAGTGTTTTTAACTGGTGTAACACCTCTTCCTAGGTTAACGGTGAATGTTTTTGGCTATCTTGTGACATGATGGGAAGGGGCTGAAAAACCTTTCTCTGATACCACTGATGGCTGGATTGATGAGTTTAGGATTGATTTTTTTTAGGCTGGGAAAAAGGTAGGGTAAAGGTTATGGCAAGTTGAACAGGTTTGACAAACACGTGGATTTTGGGATCGATTTCTGGGAAAAAAACTAGACAAAATTGGCTGGCAAGTCCTTCACGAAGTTTGTAGGATTTTCTATAAGCTTTCCATTGATATAAGATACAAATTGATTGGATAAGTGGTTGTTGAGTTGTGATTAAAACACTATAAAAAGGTCAGATTTGGACGCTGCTTGAAAATGGTTGAGAAAGATGAAAGTTTTTGGAGAAACTCACAAACCCAGATTTTGATAGTTTAAGAATACTAACCCTAGAAACTCACAGCAAATTGGATCTGGAAAGTCACGATTTCATTTTTGTGATATATCTGAAAATCCAAAACAAGAACAAACGAACCTATATATGGAAAGCTGATAAGAATTTGGGAAGCCACATCGAAATCGGCAACTCACAAATCCTTGGCATTCCAAAATAGATTATAAACATAATTAAACATTCCTTAAATATTCTTTAAACAGAATAGCAAATAAAAAACGAAAAATGACAACTTTAAATGAAAATAAAAACGGAAAGTAGTAAATATAGTCTGAAAATTGTTTAAGTGAATTTCTTGACTTTTTATCCAATGAGACAACATCCAAGCTCAGTTTTGGACTTCTCCATGGGCTGGACGAGCATGTTTAATTGGGTTGGTTCGTTGGTTGCATCTTCTTCAAGTGTGAGTAAGGCTTTTACAAGACCAAATGGCTTGACATAGACATGAACTTGCATGATAAAACCCAAATCAATGTAGTCTTCAAATTCTTCTTCTTTGGTCAGCTGGTTCACTTGATCTTCACTAAATCCCATGCTTGCTAAATCTTCAAGGGCCTTAGTTGATGGCCCTCCATCACCTTATCTTGCAGTCATTAATGACAAATGGAAAAGACAACTTTACTCTCTGTTTCTTTGTAGTTAGGGCATTTTTGAATCCTAGTGTCTATTTCAAACCAGGTTTTACAAACAAAGTTGAAGTTAATAGGGAAATGCTATTAACTATTACAACATTTCTTGCCCATGATATAATGTACGATCTCTTGAGCTCACAAATGGAGCTTTATAAGCTGTTTTCTTGAGATTTTAGGATGTCAATTGTTATTCGACAAAGACCAAAACTTACTTCAGGTATTAGCTTTTTCCCTTTTCTTACTTGTTAAAAATTAATTATCACTTTATTTTATTTATAACTCTACTTTTGTTATTTTACGATTTACAGTTTCTTGGTGGAATGAATTTGGAACTAGTCTTCCAGAATTGCAAAGTTTCATAATTTGAATTTTAAGTCAACATGTGAGTGTAATAAGCTGTGAAAGGAATTAGAGCACATTTGAATTCGTTCATTCGAAGAAGAGAATTGATTGGAGCTCAAGAGATTAAATGACTTGGTCTTCGTTCATTACCATTTAAAGCTTTAAGAAAAATATGTTATTATAATTATTAATTTAGATATAATTTCTTATAATTTTTAATAATTAAATTTTATTGTTTATAATTCGTTACAATTTAAAGCATTAATAATATTGATTTTTTGACGGATTGGGTTTTTGAGGAACCAGGTTTGGTAGATATGAGTGAATTGGAAGATAATCTCGAATGAGAAAGCATTGACATGTCATTTGGTGCACTCAATTTGAATGATGATGATGATGAGGTTCCTCTCAATGATAAAGATTTTGTACCAAATGATAATTGAGATTAGTGCAATATAACGGGTACCTCCTAGATGATTGAATGAAGTTTCAGGTTTTTGTCTCTTCTCTTATTTTAATTTTACTTATATTTGTTGTAAATGTAAAATTTTATATATGCAATGTAATTATAAATGTTTTTGTTTCAGGTTTCACTTCTTCTTGATTATTTCTTCATCACAAACTCTTATTGTAAATTGTAATAGTTAGAGAGTTAAGGATATTTATTATTCTTTTTATGAAGTAATTATTATTTATTATATGATAAAGTTGTAACATTTTAAATATTTTGTATTATTCTTAATTTTATATTTGTATGATGATTGCCTTTTTTTCATATTAATTGTGGTTATTATTTATATATGAAATATCTGAAAATTATTGTTAATAAAAGTAAATAAATTGTTGTTATTTTAAATTTTTATTATTGTAATTTTTGGAAACAGAATTGATGTAAAATTGTAAATTATACAGTACAATATACTAATGAACTATTTTGTAATTTTTTAAAAATTTAAGGACTATTTTATAAATTAAAAAAATTGTCCGAAACGATACCCAGTATTAACTAATACCTATACAGTACTATACTAAAATCTAATTGAGTACCAAATTTGATATGGTATTCATAACATTAGTCTTTATATGTACTAAACTTGATATTCATATAAGGATTGGGAAATGTAACGTAATTTTGCCACTCTGCCAACGATAATTCTCAGGATCATTATGCATGTCAAAGCTGCTGAGTGGCGCTATAATATCAAGTCAAATGTATTTAATTTAGTGTGTATGCGTTGAGCTTGTGAAATAAGACAGGATCGTGTATAGTATAAATCAATATTAGCCTTTTATAAAGTTGTATACAATAAAAGTTAAAGTTAAAATTAAATAATATTATAATATACTAATTTCATTTTTGTTTATATTTTGACAATCAATTTATGTTTATAATTTTTTTGAATATTTCATTTATACAGCTAAGATCAGTTTTATATGCGAAATAATTTTATTAGTCAAAATAGTAATATCCAAATTTACCTTAATATTTTAATTTGAACCGAAAAATGTAAGTTGAAAAATAGAAAAAAGTGGAGTAAAAATTATAATTTGAAAAAGTCGAACAGTTAAATTAAAACTATATTTATAATTAAATAATTCTAAATATATTTTTTATTTAATTATATTAATTTTAAGAGACTTGTAAGCCAATTTTTTCAAAATTGAAATTCTTTTCTCTTTTGTTTGTTATGTTTTCGCTCGCTATATAACGAGCATTGAACTTCAGAAGCTCTCATGAGCTAAT
>JANZLX010000008.1:33280032-33290038 GCA_025531955.1 Erythroxylum orinocense | reverse complement strand
TCTTGGCTGTATAAAATAATATCTTTACCTATAAATTCTTTATATATTTCATCTGCTATGATTGCAAAAGTATCGACGTCTGTATCAGTTGCTTGATAATGTGGGGTTGCCTTTAGGGCTGTTTCATTGCCTAATAAAAATTGTTGAACTATTCCAGATGTTTTATTTTTCAAAATTGAAATTCTAAATTACATAGTTTTTTATTGGATCCGTGAGACCTATTGAAAACACTTGAATCTTGTTGTATAGATTAGTCCGGTGTCTTTTCTAATTACCTTTATATAAATTAAAATATCAAATAAATATTTTAATTTTAATTTTTGAATAGGATTTGCAACTTTGTTTAAAAAATCTTAAGACTCGAATTTTATATTTGCTTGTTCTAAGCTTAATGTAATGTAATCAATATTCGCGAAGATATTATTATCTTGACAGTGGCGCAGTGCGCACCCATATATAAAATATCATCTCTTATTACCGTCAGCCAATCGATATATCAGCCTTTTTTCTTGTTTTCCCTCAGTCCCTCCTCCCTCTCCTTCTAGGGTTTCTATCTTCTAAAGACGAAATAATGGCAGAAGACGCTCACTACCCAGCCACCGACATTACAGCTACCACCATCGCCTCCAACAAACGCAAGTATGATGACCAGGCCCTTCCTCCTCCGCCGCCGCCGCCTTCATCGGCTCGCCGTCCAACCGGATTCTCTTCACCGCCGGACCCTCCTCCTTCCTACAACAACGTGCCTCCCCCGGTCGATGAGATCCAGATGGCTAAGCAGAAAGCCCAGGAGATAGCTGCTCGCCTCTTGAGCGATGCTGCAGGCGGTGGTGGTGGTGTTGGTGTCCCCGCAGATGTTAAGCGCCCTAGATTTGAGAACGGCGCAACCGGCTTCGATTCCACCGATAAAGGTCCTTACTTTCAGTTTCAGTCGACTGTCGCGTTTCTTTCTCTCTGATTTATGTCTATACACACATACAGATACATATATATAATACTGTCTTATGCTTGCGCTTTCTTGCCTTTGCTGCTTAGCTGTTTCTTGCTATTTTGTCTTCCTAATTTTCTTTGTGATATTTCGTTTTGATTTTGTTTTGTTCTCTTTGACTTTTGTATATTTTTTGTTGTTGCTGGTTATTTTCTTCAATTCCAGCAACTTCTGTTGCCATTAAATATCTAACTGTTTTCTGTTCCAGGGATCTTTGTGTTCTCTAGGAGAGATGAAAATTTTTATCGAATTTTATTTGGTCCTGTCTAGGTTATCTTTTATTGTTTGTTGGTGGTTGTAGCTATATGTTGAGTACACTTTCTGTTCATAAGGTGTTTGTGTTGTGTTTTAAAAGAAAGAAAAATATTAACGAATGTGTTAATGCAGATTCCAAGCCATCTATGTTTTTGAACTCAGCTCCTTCAGCAATTCCTGTTTCATATGGATCATACATGGGTGGCACTAGCAAAAAGATAGATATTCCAAATGGTCGGGTTGGTGTTATAATTGGTAAAGGTGGAGAGACTATCAAATATCTTCAGCTTCAGTCTGGTGCAAAGATTCAGGTCACTAGAGATATGGATGCAGATCCTAACTCACCAACTAGGATGGTAGAGCTTATGGGCACTCCTGAGCAAATTGCAAAGGCAGAGCAGTTGATAAATGAGGTTCTTGCAGAGGTAGGAAGAAGTTGCTTGGAAGTTCAATTTATAAACTTTATATGTTCTTTGGAAGTTCAATTTATACATAACATCAGCGCTGGTGTATTTATCAAACAACACACTTGATATGCTTCATGTACGTGGAACAGCTCCATTGCATAAGGATGTTGATATTTGCTATATTCTTTGTCATGGTTCTAGTTTCATTGTGTTAATGAAGTACTTTTCCTGAAGTAAAACTGCATATTTACAATTTCCCATTAATGTCAAATTTTTGCTCCAGGCTGATGCAGGGGGTTCTGGAACTGTTTCACGGAGGTTTACAGGACAAGGTAGTGCTGACCATTTCGTGATTAAAATCCCCAACAACAAGGTATGTACATTGTTCATTTAGTAGAAACTTGACATATTTCCTAGTTCATGATGTTTCCTGATTGGCACCATTCCAGGTTGGTCTAGTGATTGGTAAAGGAGGTGAAACCATTAAGAACATGCAAGCTAGGACTGGAGCTCGTATTCAGGTTGGTTTCTGACTCTTAAGTGGCGTCTTTGCTTCATTACCGGCCCTTTTTGTTATGCTTTTGTTTGGTGGTTATCTAAACTTGTTGGAAATTGCATGTTGTACTCTGTAGGTTTATAACCAACAATTCTATATTTACTATGCATTAATAATGATTTTCCTCTTTTACCTTTACGTTGGGTTATTTTTACTCACTTCTGAAATTTGCAGGTTATACCATTGCATTTGCCCCCAGGTGATACATCTAGTGAGAGATCAGTTCACATAGATGGGACAAATGATCAGATTGAAGCTGCAAAAGAGTTGGTTAATGAAGTCATCAGTGAGGTACATTTGAACTTTTGTTTATTTGCAGACTTGGGCTGGTAGAACTTGCTAATTGGTTGTGTTCCTTTATGTGTTTAGATCTTAATTTGTGATTTTTGAGGTTTATTGTTGCTGATTGGCAAAACAAGAATGCCTTTGCATTTCAACTACCAGGATACTACTGTTTCATTTTGGCAATATTATTATTTTCTGGAATTATATAGTCATATTTGTTGTTGTTGATTTATTCTAGTAAATCTTTCTTGCATTGATATATTGTCCTGTTTTTTGTGATTTGCTGGTTGATTCCTCATTTTACATAAAGATATGCCCTTAAGAATACCATCTGAATAACCAACTTGTGCAGTAAGATCTGTTTTGGATCTTAAATTTGTTAGACTTGTTTCCTGTATTTTCATTGCATTCTAGGTCAGCTTCTACCAAGGCATGTGTTAGCTTTTTGTTTTGCATGTTTTCTAGTGATTTTGTTCTATCTACTTATGTTTATATTTAAATCTCTTTGTTTAACTAGCTCTTTCACGTTTGGTTATTGATGTAGAATATATTTTATCCTCCTCTATTTACCTTTAGAAATTGATTTTATGGATCCACAATTGTTCCTCTTAATTTTCACTTAGGATTATTCGCTAAGACTATAATTGTGACAAGTACTATCTGGATCTTTACCCCTAGAACAGTTGTTCAATATTAATATTAGATTGTGGTAACTTCTACGAATCATAAAGTTGCAGATATAGCTTTCCTTTTGATCTTATGGAATTTACAGCATAGCTGTTTGAGAATATTTCCTGTGCTATGCTGTGCTGAGATGCGGGAGAAGAGCAGAGGCTATGTGTCTAAGTTGCCGTCTTTGTTGGACGTTGCTGAGCT
Organism: Erythroxylum orinocense; assembly: GCA_025531955.1. NCBI lineage: Eukaryota > Viridiplantae > Streptophyta > Magnoliopsida > Malpighiales > Erythroxylaceae > Erythroxylum > Erythroxylum orinocense. The sequence goes on along the minus strand of JANZLX010000008.1, from coordinate 33,286,671 downwards.
AGTTTGGTATTCTGCTAGTAGATAGTTTTGAATTAGGAGATGATTGGTACTATATGTTACCTAGTCTTTTCATATGGACTTTTGATTGACCTGAGCTTATACATGTAGTGTAAATAACTATTGTCTTTTATTTGTAAACAACATCATTCCTTATTTAGATTAGCTATATAATTTATCATTTTATCGCGGAAGATGAATGCACTTGTAGGGACTGCAGAGTGAATTATGGAAGTTCAAGGTATCAAGCTTTAATTGAGAGCATTTGTTACCGTTATCAAGTTGACATTACTATCTGAGTTTGATATATAGCTGGAGCCAATTTTCATTTTATCATTAGGATGATGAGAATAGAACATTGCAAGCTCTATCTTTACCCAATTGTATGGTGGTTTTAGGTTGTACTCCCAAGTGAAGAGATATTGGATTCCATCATGTGATTATTGATTGTCTCATATCGCTGATGTTTCTATTGGGAATTATTGTAGGGTTAGTGTTTTTGGACTTATAACATGGGTTCCAATAGGGTTGGTATCCCCCTCAGCATTGCCTGGTATGGATCTAAAACCTATTTTGATATCTAATGACTGATTTTGGGAGCGGAAGTTGCAAATTAACATAGAATGGGAAGTGTTTTAGCTCTGATTACTTTTATGGGATGACGGCCTTGGTGTTGGTACAATTTTTCAACAAGCTTTCTTCTATTGTACTTGTTAATTGCTTTTCCTAATGCTAATAATATGCTGTCACCTTATTTTAGTTGAACTATGACACTACTGTTATGCATTAAACTATCCCCTCGTGTTCTTTATACAGAGCTTGTATTGAACTCTGTGGCTTAGTTATTTGAGGATTTCGATCTCAGTTCCTACACCAGTGGTGGTTTTCAGAATGTCAGTTATTAAGATGTTGAGCTTAGAGCCCCTTAATCTTGTTTTGATTCTTGTTTCTTTCTAGCAGTTTCTTTCGAGTAAACTTTTTGGCCTGGTATTACAAAGTAGTGTTGCAGGGATCTTCGTCTTTTTTCTGCTTCTCTTTTTCCTTTCTGTTCCTTCATGGTTGCTCATAATAGTGACGGGATTGCAAATTTATGTTAATACTCTTCATTCCGGATTTCTCAAGCTAGGTTTTTCCTTATATTAGATATTATACCCCATTAGTTGACTTATTGTATTTCACATTCTACAAAGCTATTTTATGTTATGCTAGGTCTGTAATTATTATGGGAACATGTAAGTTAGTTATTTGGTGGGCATGTCATACATTGGGGTTTTTGGAGATATAAATCTGCAAAAATGCTTTGAGTATTGATTTGATACCTCTGTTAGCTACAGTTCATGAAGTGGATGCTAGTGAAAATTTGTTCAATGTACATGCCACAGTGAATTCACACCCCATTGCCATAAGAACCAACATCAAGATTTTTGGCAATGTTGCCTGTTAATACTTTTTTTTCTTTTATGGTAAAGCTGGTATAGTATCTTCTTGTTTTTGTACCCATTCACTTCTAGTAGGGAGAGGATGGGCTTCTGCTGGAGTAATTCAATTTTTTCATCAACCAAGTACGGTATGTTGGCATTCATACACCCTTTGATACAATGTGGATTTGATTGATCCCTACACAGACTTATCTTTTCTACTGGTGCTGTTTTATTCCAGATTTATTGTGTGCTTTCTGTTTTATTAGTATGCTTACTTTTATCTGTATATCCTGTGTTTTACCAAATTCTGGAAATGATGGGATCTTAAAATAATCCTTGATTGTTTGGACCGACAAATTCGTGCAGAATCGTCCAAGGAATCAATCAATGGCTGGAGGATATCCCCAGCAAGGGTATCAAACACGGCCACCTACAAACTGGGGTCCTCCTGGAGCTCCCCCCCTGCAACAACCTGGTTATGGGTACATGCAGCCTGGAGGATATCCTGGTCCATCCCCACAGTATGGTATGTCTCAACCACCTTATGGAGGCTATCCTTCACAGGCAACATCTGGTGGATACCCTTCCAACTGGGATCAGTCTACTGGCTCGGTTGGTCAGCAAGCAAGTCAGGGTTATGACTACTATAATCAGCCACCTTCATCACAGCAACAACCAACTACTGGTGGTTCTGCGGCTCCTGATAATTCTGGCTACAATTATGGCCAGCCACCAGCTTCTGGCTATAACCAACAGGGGCAAGGCTATGCCCATGATGGCTATGGTGGATATCCTCAGTCAGGTTATGGTCAGCCACCACCATATGATCAACAGCAAAGCTATAGTACAGCATCCAACTACAGCAGTGTGACCAACCCAAGTCAAGAAGGACATGCTTCCTCTTATGGTGCTCAAGGAGACACGACCCAGACACCAGCTCAGCCCTCAACAATGGGTCAGCAGGGTTATAATGTCGGTCAACAACCTGGTACAAATCCGGCAAGTTATCCACCTCAGGGATCTCAGCCGGGTTATGGTGTGCCCCCGGCTTCCCAGACTGGCTATGGGAGCCAACCACCAGTTCAGCCTAGTTATGGATCCGGCTATGGACCTCCTCAAGGGCAGAAACCTCTTGCTAACCCTGCAGTTTATGGGCAGACCCAGCAGTCACCTAGCAATGCTGGAGGATATGGCCAGCCTGCTCCTGTTCAGCCTGGGTATTCACACTCTCAACCACCTCCTTCTGGGTATAGTCAACCAGATTCCGTCGCTCCACGTGCTCCTGGTTATGGTGTAACAGCTTCTCAATCTGGGTATGGTCAACCTTATGGTCCGCCGCCAGTTGGTCAACCAGGTTATGGACAGGGACCACCTGCTTACAACACTTCTTACGGCAGTGGTTACTCTCAGCCTGCTGCTTACCCAGCAGATGGAAATGCTACCAACAGTGCCCGTGGAACTTATGATGCACCTCCATCATCACAATCTGCTCAACAGAGTGGAGTTGCAAAAGCATCGCCACAGAATTAAGGATATATGTGCGCTATTTGGCTTTGGACGAGTAACATTGTGGCACCTTAGTTCGTTGTTTTATCTACCCATTGCCATGGGGTCTGTGTTTCTCTATTTTTGCTTTATTTCAGTTTTAGCTGTTCAGGTTTTGTACTCTTAGGTTTTATTAACCTTTGTCAGATTAAAACTAGTGTTTTCTCAACTTGCGGCCTCTATCTTGAGATTAATGGACCGTGGTACTTAAGATTGGAGATTGTTTGAGTTTTCGGAGTAGTGTCATTGGTGGCTAGAAGTCAATGCTTTGATGTGAGATTAATCATTTCCCTATCAGTCAACAGTACCATTAATCGCAAGAAGATTAAAATGATAACTATGTTTTATAAGAAGTGGACTTACGAGTCACCGCGAGTTGCTGAAGTGGCCGTCTGTTAGTTGAATTCTTCTTTTTTTTTTTTCTCCTGGGTTGCTTTATGTTTCGGATCTGGTTGTAAAAAGGTATACAGTATGAAGTCAGACTCGTAAGAGACTATCTTATTGTTTCTTGTTTCTACATGCGTTAAAGTACAAAACAAGCCTGACTCAACAGCTTCATATCTTCTGTCCCACGGTTCTGTCCTACAATAAAATGTCGACGTTTTTGTTTGAATTAAACCAACGTCTACGTCTCAACTTATCTGTAGTTGAGCCGATCTTCCTTTGATTTTGCTTCCCGCCTCAGTTATTTCCTTCCCCTTAATGACATTCATTTCTTTCACTGTCGCACACATACTTTTCAAAAGCTTGGGTTAATTCAGGGAATGCGTACTGAATGTTTGAGGTATGCTCTTTGCCATCCACTCGCTCTCCCTCATGGCATCGACAGTCATAGTAAAGACCACAAGTGCTAGGATTCAACTAGTTTTCAGGTTTTGTAAATAATGTTGAGCTCGATTCTTGTTCTCGTTCTTAGGGATTTCCAGGCATTCATTTTCGTCTTTCGCTGTTAGGTAATTTTGTTTACTCGTTTTCTTTTTCCTTTTCTCTTTCTTTGAATTAGGTTTTGTTTTCATTTTTTCATCTATTTGGTGGTGCTGGAACTTTCCTCTTCAGGACAATGTTTTTATCATATCAACCCAAAGTCAAAATACCCTGTTCTACAACTCGATTTGGGGTGACTTTTCTTCTTTTTACATTAGGCCTAGATTTTTCGACAACAAGGGTTTGCTTGTCTTTTCTCATTGGTTTCACATATTTATTTTTGTTTGATTGGTCTGATGGACATTATCTAAATATTTGAAATGCAACTTCTTGTTGTTCGAGCTGTTGCTGTTGTGGGAGGTCTTCTCCAGATTTTCCTGTTTGTGTGCTTGTGTGGAACAAGTCATGGTATTCGGCATTTATATTATATTTGGATACATATTTAACAGAAGAAATTACAATGATGATAAATTTTACTTTAAAATTTAATCAATATGTCTTGCAAACAAAGGTGACAATTGGTTGCTTCTTCCTAGGCTCTCTGCACTATCATCTGGAATATTATTCGATCATTTCGAACAACTTGAAAAGGTCTCTTTTATGTTAATAAAGGAAAGAAAATTAGCTTCTTGTAGATTTGAATTGACCCTTCATTAACAAATGCTAGTATTCTCCAAGTTGAAACTTTTTTGTTAGAGAGTTGACCTTTTGCGTTTTCCCCTTTCAAATCTTGATGAATATTGATTTAGCTGTGACAATTGGCCTCTATCCTTCATACAATTCTTCTTTTATTCAAATTACATTATCTTGAAGTTTTTGATAGGTAAGTATATGTTTATCTCAGTTATGCGGTGGAAAACCCTCAGAGGGAGTCTTTTTGTAAGTGCTTTCTTATCTATGTCTTCCACAGCAGTGGTAAATATCTGCTCACAAGGTATTTAAATAACTTTATGTATCTCATTTTTAGAATGTATTTTCGTGGGCTATAATTGGTAAGCTACTGCATTAAAGCTTGTGCTTACTGAGTAATTTTCTGATACTACTAGTCTTTGATTTGTATACTCGAATAATGTTATAATTAATGCTTCTTTATCAAGTTACAGTTACCTTTGTCCAGAAGGGTGGAAAAACAACATTAAGTTAGCAATGCAGCTTATTCTTCTCATTGTTTTTGAGTTGGTTATCTATGTAGCAATAAGTTTTGTTAGCTTATGAACAATTTTGTAATATGTTAAAAAATTTATAATTTATAAACTTGAACTGTTAAATAAAGTCTATTCAAAGGAGTCTCTCCAACAGGTGCTGATGCTTTAGTATGCTGAAGTGGATTTTGGGGATGGAGAATTAAGGATGCCATGTATGAGTGCTCATTTGGGAAGTGGATTTAGAACTTCATTGTCATCAAGCTTATGTACTTAAATAACTCATCTTAGTTATAGATCTGCGTCAAGCTATCTTCCATCTTATGATTGTTGTTTAAGTCATGAGCCTCATATTTATATTTCTCTCTTAGGTACTTGATTGTAGTTCCTTTTTCATGTGATGATAATTACTGTTCCTTTAAGAGAGGTTGCTGAATATTCCTAACAATCTCATGAAGCAAAATTCATAATTATGACATTTAACTACCATTGTGTTAAACAAGTTGCTCCTGACTTATTGTAGCTGACGTGATTTTGTTCTTCTAAATTAGAGTCATGTACTTTTTTCTTCTGGATTGGAGTCCCAACCCTTTGATACTGTAACTAGACCATGTTTTGTCAGATTTGCCACAGATTTTGAAATTTTTGATGGAAAGGAATAGCATAAATGCCCTTCATGGTCAGGTCACGATTGGTACCCTGATCTTGCAGGTATTTATTGCCGATACTTGAGCAATCAATAAAATCTGAGATTATTTTCCAGGCCAGATTCTTTTGTTAAGGATAACTATTGCATCGATCTTTTATTTAAAATTTGAGCTTTTATACCTTGTCAGGATTGTGCAGTGGGTCTGCTGTTTGCTTTGCTTCCCATTCTTGGTGGCACTTCAGGGATTCTTCAGGGAGTAATGTCCATGACGAAATCGTAAGAATCTGAAGACTGTTCTCCTTTGAGTTCGATGTAAAGTTCATTTAAGTAATACTTGTGTACTCCATAGAAGAGACAAAAAACTCAACCCATTTATGCAATTGATACTAGTAGTTCTAAAGTACCTGTCTAAATGTCGGATTTCATCTTCTCTATCTTTCTGTTTCTTTTTATCTTGCTTTACTTTACCAGTGGTGTATATATTGCTTAATGGATATGTGCTTCAACTCATCTAAACTAAGTGTTATTCTCAGTCTAGTCTAGTTATGGTCCAATACATAGATCATTTTTCTCCATGGAACACGGGTATTCTCGTCAAGGTTCAACATAACGTACTCATAGTTGGAATAATGTGAAACATCAACCTTGATTTGATGCTGGCATTATGAACTGTCTTTACTGGATTCTTAATGGTTGCACAATTATTGACTGCCTTTTCAGGGATTCACGTATTCATATGTCATGATTCATGCCATTGCCATGTTAAGTTACTTAACTAAGTGTCATATTAATTCTGTTTGTGGTGTGAGATCTTAAAATAATTAACCAACATGATTATGAGATTCTTTTTTTCATACTAACATACGATATCCATGTTTATCCAGGATGGTGCTGTTGGTTGCCTTTTTGGCCATTCTGACCATGTTGTGTCGTACTTGTGTACCATGGTTTTTGAAACTTA
>JANZLX010000008.1:33230914-33250111 GCA_025531955.1 Erythroxylum orinocense | reverse complement strand
GAGATTAAATACATCTCTATCGTATCATTCCATACCCCATCTTTTTCATTTACTTCCACACAATCAATGTCATCATTCATATTGTTCAAGCCTTCTATAATTAAATGTAATAACATATAAGTGACATCAATAATAATAATATTTACAAAATATTAAATGCTAAATATAATTTAAAATAAACATGTGACAATATTTTTACATTAACAAGAGGTATTACATCATGACAATAAAATCAAGGGACTGTTGTAAAAATAGGAATTCACGTTAACAATTGCAGGAAAGGCACGTTGCATTTAATGCATTTAAGGCTACCAAAACTAGTACTGATCCTAGATATTACACGAGGCAATGCTACCAAGCTGAAGAGCACAAAACTATCACAAAAAGTGGAGTGAGAGTCCCTCGTCAACAAAAATTGTCTCAAATATGTCTAGTAGCTCAGTGCGGTCTTAATGATTTTTTTAATATAACAATTGCATTGAAAGGCTCGTTACATTTAAGGCATTTAATATTTCAACACATTCATTTAATGCATGAATAGAAGTGAAGGCTTGTATTAAAGGCATTTAATGCAATTTTCGGCGGTTCCAACTTCCAAGTCCTTGAGTATAACCAAAAAGTTTAAATCAGAAAAGCAAAAGCAATGCCCAAAGGCCAATTAGTAGTCCATTCCAGCAAACAAACACCACCACAGGCTGCCATGAGATAATCCCACTCACATTATCACTTTGCATGGCTGATGGGTAGCTCCATCGCTCATGGCCATCAATCCCTTGCTCTCTTTTACAGTCTTCTCTTCTTCCTCTGCCTTAGTATGTCGTCATTTGCTTCACACAACTCACAAGGCGTCTCCTAATCTCAAACCACTCACTTCTCGAGTCGTCCAGCTCACCCGTCGAAGGCAACTCAAACAGGTCATTTTCTTCTTACTTCTCCTTTTTCTATTTTTCTATTTTCTTACGATTGCTAAACTTTTAGCAGATATTTGAGGAGATTGACACCGCCAACTTACGATATGGGAAGTTGAACACCATCGTCATTAACGTAATCCTCGAGGGTTGTGTGCATTGCGGTGATATTGACTCAGCTCTTCAAATCTTCCACGATATGTCCAAACCCCAGAGCTGCGGAGTCGATGGTCACCTACAGTACTCTATTGAAGGTATCTGGCGTGTGTCAATCTTCGTAGTTGTAGAGTTCACTGTACTCTATTGAAGTAAACAGTATAGTTGTTTACTTCGATTGAACTACTGCAGGAAGTCCTAAGTTGCAAATGACGGGTGTATATATAAACAATGGAAGAAAAGCTCGAGAGGGTGAAAGCCGGTGACATAATCTTATATCTATACCTGAGATTTTTTCTACCAATACACTTCAAACTCGCGTACAAGTGCGAAAACTTGAAACAGAGCATGTAGTAACAGTATAAAGCCATATCCATGCACCGAAAGAGAAAACGAAAGGAACAAATACAGATAATATATCACAAACCTGGAGTTAGCCGAAGATGATGATGCAAGTCGGTGCCGAGAGGAAAAAAAACAACAGTTGAAGATGGAAGTCGGCGTAAAAAATCTGTTTTGGAAGAAACGAAAACCTGTTGTAAAAAATTAGGGAAACGTCTTTTTTTTTTATTTTCTTAATTCGGTTGCAGTTTTTTATTTTCTAAAACACAGCAACGCAATAACGATGACCAAACGTATTTTAATCCCAAATTTTATTTTTAATAAAAATCGCATTTAAAAACAAAAAAATAAAATGAAAACAAACTCACCCTAAGTCTTTCTCTTCCTCTTTTATGTATGCTACTTCCGCATTGAATCTGTGTACAAAATAATAGTAACAATTTTAATACCAATAATTTAGTAAAAATTCTACTAAAGGCAAAGAGGTTCGTTATACCTAATTTTATCTTTAACTAGTAAAGAAATTGTTTTCAAATGACTCATAAGAAATAGAAATAAATAAATAAAATAAAATTTAAAAAATAAAAGTAAAAATAAAAATAAAGTACTAAAAAGAGTAGTAATAATAATACTAATTTTGATACTAATAATATGCAGGAAAATCATAACAATTATTGTTTTGAAAAATATTAATAATAGTAATAAAATATTTAAAAACTAATAATAATAATTATTATTATTATGCTCCTTCTCCTCCTCCTCCTCCTCCTCCTCCTACTAGTTCTACTAGTACTACTAGACTACTACTATAACAACAACTACTACTACTACTATTACAACAATAACAACAACTACTACTACTACGACTACTACTACAATAACAACAACAACTATTACTACTTGTACTACCACTACCACCATTACTACTACGATCACTACTACTACTACTAATACTACTACCACCATTACTGCTACTACTACTATTACTATTACTACTACTACGACTACTTGATAGGCGGCATTTGTGCATACTTTTTTAAGGATAATTTCTTAGTTAATCATGATAAATTGATTGTTTTTAACTTGTTTAGCTTATGTTTTATCTTAGTTTCATATAATTGCATGATTATGTATGAATGTATTTGAATATGCATGAATATATGTGAATTAGGTCTTTAAGATTAGGTTTTGCACGAGTTTTGCATGGCACTGTTGCACGTCTTTTTCTTACATTATGTTGGTATGAATTGCATGTGTTTTGGGCATGATTAAGTGATTATATTTGCTGTTAATCAATAGGTTTGAAGGTGGTTTTGAGGGATGGAAGGAGAGAAGAACCAAAGAGAAAGCAAGTGATGTGACCCAAAGGAAAGTTGGAATTTTCCTAGGCCGACCCATCACTAATGTTAAGCTTTTGAAAGATACAATTCTTATTGGTTTATCCAAAAGAAAGAGGAGAAATTCAACTTAAAATTGTTGAAATAACGACTCAATTTGGATAACAAATCAATAAGATATCACGAATTGAAGTTAAGACAGAAAACAGAGTTTTTCGAAAAATTTCAGCGAGCAATTTGATTGTGGTTTTCCGATGTTTGTAAGTTCTAATTAATAACCTCGATAATCCGCAAGTGTACAGGACGCTCGTGTAGTATCTAAGGTGTCGATCCCATGAGGTAGGATAATCTAATCGTAAACTCTAAGGCCAAAATAGTTCGCAGTAATTCAAAATGTAACAAAACTAAGGTAAGAATTTAATTCAATCATTCAACTCAATTCCAAAAATCAATTACGAAAACATTAACAAAGTAGCAGTTACAACACATACTCTAGAATCAACCTAAAGGAACTATCAATTGAGAGAAAGGAGAATTTTTACCTATCTTAACCTAGTTGATTATGAATTATTGCATTATTGTTCCTAGATGATCCTAGGGTTGATTATTCTCTCTTGAGTTATAACTATTAACCTTAAATTATAAACCCTAATCAAATTATGAAAAATTGCAGTCTCTCATTCAACAATCTATCCAAAACTCTAATTAGATCTGAAGTTGTCCAATAAACTATTGGGAACCTATGTGAGATCTCTCTTCACACAATTACTGATTTGATTAATTTCTCGTTCTTATTAAATCACCTAACTCTCGTTAGCCTAATTTAAATATTTTTCATTCGACCCTCTTAGTCTTTTACCGAATTATGTAATCATAGAAAACAATCAAAATAAATCCAATAAGCATAAACAATCAGATTTTATTAAATCAAAGATTAAAAACCTGAAGGTGAGTATAGAATATTTCAACACTCACAATCCTATCATCAAACTGCTATTCCCAATTCTATACAATAATAAAAATAGAAAATACAATTCTAAATGGAGACAAGAGGCAGTGACTTCGGTAAACTCCAAATCTGGGAAGTACGTCGATGTCGGCTTCTTCTCCACTTTTCTCTTCCTTCTTCTCTTTCTTAATCTCTCAACAATTCTCTCTAGGGTTTCTCTCCAAAGTGGCTGATGCAAAAGCTCTTCATCTTCTTTGTCTTATTATTTATATATCTTTTGTGTTCTGGGCAGCCCTAGGGTTTTTTTGGGCTCCAAAAGGTCCAAAACCTCCCTCAAAACTTGACGTTTTTGAGTGCTTGCAAGTCTGCTCGATGCAGACCACAAACGTGGCCCTATAGGCCACGATTATGGGCCACATCTGAGCCTTCTGTCTCAATCGTGGGTTATTATTTTGGCCTGAGTGTCTCCGAAACTTCTTCATTTATTGATGTTGACCTTGAAACACTAACAAACACATCAAGGTACCTCAAAGGCATAATAATTAAGCTTAAAAACTTGCACTAACCCATAAAAACACTTAAACATAATTAATTAACAAACCAACATAATTCTACCTTAAACACATACTGTTAAGTTGTCATTTTGTGCTCATTTCATATTTAAATCTCTTTAATGTGTTGAAATTATTATTCAAAATTAATAGATTTATTTCTTAATTGTTATCAGATGATTTTCAACACTTGAGAAATGAAATTGAATCAAAAAGATGCAAGGAAAGTAAAGATAATCGTGGGCCGTGTCCTGGGCTTTTGTCACAATCGTGGCTTATGGACTGACTTCAGTGCTTCTGTCACGATGGTGGCCTGTTATACCACGCTCGTGGGCTGTTGTTTTGGCCCTAGTGTCTCCGAAACTTCTTCGTTCTTTGATGTTGCCCTTGAAACACTAACAAAGACATTAAGGTACCTCAAAGACATAATAATTAAGCTTAAAAATTTGTACTGACCCATAAAACACTTAAACATAATTAATTAACAAACTAACACAATTCTACCCTAAACACACACTGTTAAGTTGTCATTTTATGCTCATTTTGTATTTAAATCTCTTTAATGTGTTGAAATTATTATTCAAAATTAATATATTTATTTCTTAATTGTTATCAGATGATTTTCAACACTTGAGAAATGAAATTGAATCAAAAAGATGTAAGGAAAGTAAAGATAATCTGAATTCCCAGACTGCTAAAAAAATAATTGACTAAGCGTGGGCACGTGTAAGGACAAAGAATGTCTGCAGAATCTGTTTTGAATTCAAATTTGATTCACCTAAGATTTTCATAATCTTGATAATCAAAATGTTACCTTACTGATGGGGATATGCAACCTGAATATGGGGGACAGAATATCTGCTAAAGATAACAAAAAAGGAACATAGAGAGGAGGAGATCGAAGAGCATAAATGAAGATTTTTGTTAATATTCACATTATGCAAGATAGGAAGTTTTAAATTTATGCAGTAGCTTTTCTAGGAGTTTTCGAATTTTCTAGGAAAAGACCAAGGATGGAGATTTTGTATTTTGCTATTTCTTTGTTGATTTTCACTTTCGTTATAAGTAGCTAAATCTTTCTTCTTGGTTGAAGGGAACTGCGTTATCATTTATTATATGTAAGATTTTTAAATAAAGTTTGTCTCATTAATGAATATTGAGTGTCTTCTGAATTGCTTTTTATAATTGAATTGGTTTATTTCTAGGGTGTGCAACTAGGAATTGATTTGTTTAATAGCCAGATTAGTAGGATTTGACGTTCAGTTTTGCTAATCAAAAGTGACAATTAGGATTACCATCTTTACTTTAGAGTTAGAAATTCTAAGAAGATACTTAACTTGCTTAAATGCCTGTCGTATATGTGTTGTCTTGTTCATTGGTTTCTTAGTTCTTAAAGCTATTAATCAATTAAACTTAAGATCATATATAAGTTGTTGACTAATAAAAATGTTTAGAATACATGTTTCTATTTTATTTAATCTTAAGAGAAAATATCATCCAATGAATGTTTGTTAATGGATTGAATTTTATATCAAGGATCCATATTAGTGTGATAATGTCGATGACCCGAAACCAAGGTTTGTTTACTGAATTTCCATATATGATTATTTTTGTTAATTTTCAATTTCAACTATTTTTAATTTATTAAATTTACGTGAATCAAATCCCCCCCCCCTCGTGGGAACAATCTCAACTCTTCACTAACTACATTTTTCATTGCTAGAGTTGGTATCAATTTGGTTGCAGGCGACAGCAGTACCAAATTTTTGTGCCATTGCCAGGGAATTTCTCAACGGTATATGTATATTACACGAGTAGACAAAACAACTCAACTGCTATTTGATTCAGAGATCAAGAAGACAGCCAAGAGGTTACAAAAACAAACGAAACAACAACAACAACTGCAGAAAATGGAACAGATAGCAGCAAACTGCACTCTTCGTGAACTAGCCACACCCATGGATGCCCAACAACCCCACTGCATCAACTTTCCAAATTTAGGTGACAACAATACTTTTGAATTAAAATTTGGGTTGATCCATTTATTACCTATTTTCAGAAGTCTACTGGGATAGGATCCTTACAAACACTTAAATGAATTTGATGTGGTTTGCATGGGAATGAAGACAATGAATGTGACGGAAGAACAAATTAAACTAAGAGCCTTCCCATTTTCTCTCAAAGATGATGCTCAAGATTGGTTGTACTATTCAGCCGACGAAAATGTGCAAACATGGGCTAAAATGAAGAGGCTTTCCTTTGAGAAATATTTTCCAACATCAAGGGCAGCCAACATCCGAAAGGAGATTTGTGGCATTCGACAACATATGGGAAAGACACTTTACGAATATTGGGAAAGATTCAAGAAACTTTATGCTAGCTATCACCATCACCAAATAACCGACCAGTTGTTAATTCAATACTTATACGAAGGTCTTTTGCTCACAGATAGGAGTATGATTGATGCTGCAAGTGGTGGCACTTTAGTTGACAAAACACCGACAGTCGCAAGGGATTTGATAGCGAATATAGCTTCCAATACACAACAATTCGGGATATGTGCTGAACATGGTTCAAAACACGTGAATGAAGTGAATGTGACAGCATTGGAGAAAAGATTGGATGAGCTTACATCTTTGGTGCGACAAATTACGGTTACAAAGAAAGAAAAAGCAAAGGTATGTGGAATATGTTTGATATTAGGACACTCCACTGACGCATGTCCTGTTTTGCTGGAAGAAAACACATAACAGGTGAATGTAGTGGGAGATTTTGCAAATTGGTCCTTAGGTTTTCCAATAATTAGGGTTTTGGGGGGTATATCACGGTAGTATACGTACTGGTCGATACCGAACAAAAGATGCCAGTACAGATGTAACGGATATCGTTTCGGCCGGTACAAAACGGCATTCGTATCCATGATACAATCTAATTTATATAACTAAGGGTGAGCACACTAACTAGCAATTCAACCTTGAACTGGCTACACATTCTTTTAACTTTTAACTAAAGTTAAACAATAGTACCTTGTACATAAAATAGATTTAATGAATAAATAATATAAATTAATAAAAAAATTATCAAACTATATTGAAGCAATATATTATTTATTTATTTATTTATTTTGGTTATATTTATTTATTTATTTATTTTATGTTAGCCCGAAAATCATGTTTGGATTATCATCTAAAGCTTTTTAACGTGACATTATGAATAGCTCCATTTATTTAATTAGGTCACAAATTTAAATGACTACTAACATAATTCATAACATTAACCTATTAACTTAGATCAAAATTAGTAGAATAGATTTTATTAAGTTACAACTTTATTGATTTGATTTTTAAATTTTGTATTAATTTGTGACTAAATTGATTATTGGTTCAGTCTGAATCTGTTGGGGCTGGACGTTGTTACTTGGATCCATAATTCTGATAGATCTTGCTGTTGAATACCTGCAAAACAATGGAAGGCACGTCGAGGGTTGACTGCCGGCAGGCCTTTCTGACGCTCAAGTTAGTCTTTTTTAAAGGGTTTTGGTTACTGAGAACGAAGAAGATTAGGGTTGTAATCTCATACCTGTATCATGGTGAAATAGTACCTTATATATAGAATAGTTGCTAGGTTTAGGTCTTTACGTATGCATGGGAGGTTACCAACTGCGAATGGGCTGTCGATGCATGGGCCTTGGACCGGGCCTAGCGTGACCGACCCAACCATAAGCCCCTACTCCTCGAGTTTGATCCAAGAGAAGGGTCGAAGGATTATATAAGGATCATATAGCATGTCTTTATGGTAGCTCGTGCTAGGCCCGATCAATCGATTATCGCATCTGGATCGACTGATCGGGTATAATGACACGGCAGATCAATCAAGAGTAAACACGGAACTGATCGATCGGCTATATCGATGGGGCAGGTCGATTGGGTGAGCATAGTGGTAGATTGGCCATAGCGGTATGGCGGATCGATCGGGCGAATGTAATGGTAGGGCTGATCGATTGAGCGTCGAGGCTCAAACAAAACGCTAGGTGTAATCATTACTGGCGGTTCACATCCTTTGACAAACTATCATGTACGTCCTTTTAACTACTGTGCAGCTGTCATATGCATCCTATTAGTTGTTGCGCCGTTTCGAGCCTTTAATGACTCTAATTTACAGCAGCTCAGATTTTTTCACATGTTCAACCTCAGCTCGGATTTCACAATGTGTTCAACGTCGATTGGTACTCCCGTTCAGTTGATACTATAAATTCTGGAATTGACGGTCTTTCTTCACTCTGTGTAGTTTTTCTAGTTTCCATTCTCTGTATTTTCATCTCTTTGTTTGCAGTCATCGGAGTGTACCTTCCACTATCCTCCCAATTCCAAACTTCAGTCACTAACTAGGTATGTCCTTTTTTCCTCTCTCCATCCGAAAGTGACTTGCCAGTAGTTGAGCCACTGGAGATGAAGCGGAAATGGTTGAGGTGCCGGAGACTGTGAGGGACAAGCTGAGGGTTGAGAACAGGCTAATGGAGTTGCGAAGTTCTATCAGGGGGGAAAGGATTAACGCAGTCAAGCGGTGGAAGGAGCGGCGCCTAAATGAGAAGCGCTTAGAATTCGCTTGTGATTTGCCTCTTTCCCTTTTGAGGAATTGCCACGGTGTTTGCGTCACTGACGGGTCGGATGGTCCGTCATTTGAGGATTATACCGAGCCATTGCTTCCATTCGAGCTCGGCCTTTCTCTGGAGGAAAAGAGGGAGATAGCCGAGAGAGAACGAGAGGTAGTTCCAGATGAGGACTTGCTGTGGTGAAAACTGTGGGCTTGTAAAGAATTTGGCTGTCACAGGACTTGTCAGCACAAATATATCAGAACCTATAATGGACAGATTGTTTGACTTTGGCATGGAGAAGCTCATTGATGATACTTGTAGTAGACTGGGTAGGAGAGATAATATTTCTAAGTGGAAAAGCTCATCTGATCGACCTTGTGACCAGGACAAACTTATTGGAAATAAAAATTTTTATTTTTATCCTTCATTGTCTTTTTAATTTTGTTGAATGAAACTTAAGACTCTCGCTAGTTTCGTGTGAGTGATTGCTTTTCAAACAGTAAGGGTATCGATTACTCAAACGATACTAAGGCCGAGCGATTTAAGATTTTGGTTCTTGGCATCGCCTGATTCCAAGATCTTGTTTGGGAACTTGGCCGAGCGATGCCAAGATTTTGTGACTTGGCATCGCGTGGTTCCAAGATCTCGTTTGGAAACCTGACCGAGCTGTGTCGAGGCCGAGCGATGTCAAGATTTTGTGACTTGGCATCGCCTGGTTCCAAGATCTCGTTTGGAAACTTGGCCGAGCGATGTTGAGGTCGAGCGATGCCAAGATTTTGTGAGTTGGCATCGCCTGGTTCCAAGATCTCGTTTAGAAACCTAACCAAGCGATGTTGAGGCCGAGCGATGCCAAGATTTTGTGACTTGGCATCGCCTGGTTTCAAGATCTCGTTTGGAAACCTGGTCGAGTGATGTTGATGGCAATCAGTCTGTTTTTTCGTTCTAGCGCATTCCGTTCAACTTGATCGCTCGACATTTGCTTCGAGGACATCATTGGATTTCTGAATGCTAGGTCGGTCTAGCCGCTCGACCAAAATGTTATTTTTTGCATTTCGATCGGAAGCCATTTTTGAAAGCGCGTCTGCCCAAGTATTTTGCATCATTTCTATCCTGCTGATCGAATATTCTTCAAAATTACTCAACTCTTGCCTCACCAATTCCAAATACTTGACCATGTTGTCCCCTTTGGCCTCATATTGTCCCGTAACTTGTCCAACCACTATTTGGCTATCACTGTATACCTTCAGATGTTTCACCCCCATCTCTCTTGCCAACTGAAGACCAGCTAACAAAGCTTCATATTCTGTCTCGTTATTGGATGCTTTAAATTCTAGTCGGAGAGCATTCTCCACCTTTTCTTCTTGGTGCGGGCTGATCAATGCTACTCCTACCCCGCATCCCTCAGCATTAGATGATCCATCGACAAATAAGCTCCAAGTAGGATGTAGTTCAGTCGAGGTAGGTTGACTCATTTCTACTACAAAATTCGCCAATACTTGGGCTTTGATCGTCGTCCGTGGCTTATAGTGTATATTGAACTCCCCTAGCTCTACTACCCACTTTACCAGCCGCCCAGAGGTTTCGGATTTTTGAAGGCACTGCCTGAGGGGTTGATCGGTCCATACCTCGATGATGTGACTCTGAAAGTAGGGCCTGAGTTTTCGCGCTGCAGTTACCAACGAAAGAGCCAGCTTCTCAATGAGTGTATACCGCGTTTCTGGCCTGTTCAGCACCTTACTGACATAGTAGATTGGAAATTGTTCGTTACCCTCCGATCGAACGAGGACTGCGCTGATTGCCCCTTCTGTGACCGCCAAATAAATTATCAGACTCTCCCCGTCCATCGGGCTCTGCAAGACGGGTGGGCTAGTCAGATACTGCTTCAAGTGCTGAAATGTTCGCTCGCACTCATTCGTCCATTGGAACTAGGTCACAACCGCTTTCCTTAGAATTTTGAAGAATGGGAGGCACTTGTCCCCCATCCTAGAGACGAATCTGCTCAAAGAAACTATCCGCCCGGTCAATATTTGAACATCTTTCAAACATTGCGGCGAGGGCATCTGAACAATGGCTTCGATCTTCTCTGGTTCAGCTTCATCTGAAAGACGCGTTTTTCCTGGTTCAGCTTCATCTGAAACTTAGTGAGGGTCTGAAAAGCTTCTTTGAGATTTTCCACATGCTCAGCGTCCGTCTTACTCTTAACCACCATATCGTCCACGGAGGCCTCAATCGATCGACCGATCTGCTTTTTGAAGACTTCCATTACAAGCCGCTGGTAAGTGACCCCTGCATTCTTTAAACCGAACGGCATCACCTGGTAGCAGTACGTGCCCTGGCCGGTTATAAAAGCTGTCTTCTCTTCATCTTCGAGACTCATTTGGATCTGATGGTAGCTCGAGAAAGCATCCAAGAAGCTAAGGAGTTCATGTCCTGACGTGGAGTCTACCATCTGATCGATTTTGGGCAAAAGGAAGCTGTCCTTTGGGCATGCTTTGTTTAAGTCGGTGAAGTCAATGCACATTCTCCACTTTCCGTTTGTCTTCTTCACAAGTACAACATTTGTCAGCCATTCAGGGTACTTGACCTCCCGAATGAATCCAGCATCGAGCAGTTTCTCTATCTCTTTCTTGATCACCTCCTGCGTCTCTTTGTTGTGCCACCGCTTCTTCTGTCTAACTGGATTGCAATCTTTTTGGATATCGAGAGAATGCGATGTGACCGATCGAGAAATTCCAGGCATATCACTCGGTACCCAGGCGAAGATCGATCTGTTTTCTACCAAGCAGTTCGTGATGTCTTTGACCAGGTCCTTTGCAAGTCCGAAACCTAGATTTGTGAATTTGGATTGGTCTGCTTCATCCAATACAACCTGCTGAGTTTCTTTCACATGGTTCATCCGCTCGGTTTCTTCATCAGCTCTCACATCGAGAGAACTTGTCAAGACGATTGATCCATCAAGTGTCCTTGTTTCCACCAAGTAACATTCCCTAGCGATTCTCTGTGACCCTTGACTTTGCCGATGCCATGGGGAGTCGAGAATTTCACTGCTTGGTAGTAAGTTGAGATGATTGCTCTGAGTGCGTTTTGAGTGGCTCTTCCAATTATTGCATTATAAGCTCCTCCAAATTTTACCACCAGGAATTCAACGCTCTTTTCTATTTGACATGGCTTTTGTCCGAACTTCACGCTCAGGAAGACTCGGGCAAACAGGTAGGCCGATGCCCCTGTTACTCCCTTAATGGGTCCCTCTATTGGCAGTAGTCGGTCCTCCGGTATCTCCATCTGCTTAAATGCATCATAATAGAGTAGATCGACCGAGCTGCCCGTGTCAATCATTACTCGTTTAACTTCATTGCCATCCATATTCAAGTTAACCACTAACGCATCATCATGTGGACAGCTAATTCCATCCAGATCAGATTCGTCAAACGAGATCACCTCATCGTTTTGCTTTTTTTTCTTTACTGATAAGTCCTGCCTGGCATATCTCTTTCTACCTTTAGCGGTCGACCCTCCTACTGCATTACCCCCAAAAATCATATTGATGACCCTAACCGGTCGGTCATCTTGTCGTTCGGCATTTCTATCATCTCTCGCCTTGGACTGTGCCCTCGTGTCACGTCGGTCGTCAGTACTCTTGTTCTGCCTCCCCCCACCGTTCCTGTCGTTTTGCCTCCAAAGCCATCGCCATTTGTCGGACCGATCGGTCCTACCCTTATTATCTCGATCAGTATTTTCTAGGGCTTCAGCATAATGGCGGTCGGCCATTACATCAATCTGTCGAACGGAGGTTTGCTGTTGTTCCGGCTGAGACTGTAGGATTTGGCGAATCAATAGATCAGTCGCTCCCTCTATCTGTCTTTTGATGAGGGATGTTTGTTGTGGTGCAGGAAGATTTGCATCCAGGGGGCGCTGGGAATTAGGGTGCGAATTAGCTTCGGCGTGTCCTCCAGGGCTATGCTCTGTTCTTCTTGATCTTGGTTCTGAAGTTGCGGTGGATCATTTGGGTGCGAAGATTGAGTGCGGGACTCGTGATGTGGTGGTGGGAGAGTGACGGGTAACTGCAAACTCATCCGTTGCAGCGCAAGGACCGTGATGGCGGCTATATCAAGATTGGCTACTGCCACCTGACTGACCTGTGTGTTTCTGGACGTGGTGCCCTGATGTCGGGTCCCACGATGGGCGCCAACTGGTTCAGTCTGAATCTGCTGGAACTGAACGTTGCTACTTGGATCCATAATTCTGACAGATCTTGCTGTTGAATACCTGCAAAACAATGGAAGGCACACCGGGGGTTGACTGCAGGCAGGCCCCTCCGACGCTCAAGTTAGTCTTTTTGAGAGAGTTTTGGTTGCTGAAAACGGAGAAGATTAGGATTATAATCTCGTACCTGTATCATGGTAAAATAGTACCTTATATACAAAATAGTTGCTAGGTTTAGGTCTTTACGTATGTATGGGAGGTTACCAACTGCAAATGGGCTGTCGATGCATGAGCCTTAAACCGGACCTAGCGTGACCGACCCAACCAATTATAAAATACTTATTAAGTTATAATATAGACTCACATTATGTTGAATTTATATAAATATGGTAATATTATTTAATCAAAGAATTATTAAATCAAAATTGAACCAAACTACTTATTAGTAACCATATCTATAAGAACGAAATCTACGTACGATTTCATCATCGTCCTCTCTACATCAAGGATAATCTTATCAGCTAACGTCCTGTCTGTAAACAAACTAATAATAATAAATGCAGATTAATGAAACATAATCCGAAATGTTTGTACACATAAATTTCAATTTAATTCACTTACAATTCAGATTTATAGTAAGACATTGGTGGTGAATGATAAAAATCTACCAAACACAACCCCCCCTGCCCCTGCCCACATCATTATAGGCATTATCTACAATCATCCATTTCGTCCAAATTAACAAAATGTCTAGTATCTACGCTTCTCCATCAACTTTAGTTGACATTCAATCTTGAATTACTGAGGTTAATCTCGCCCCTGAGACTGTTTCCAGTTCCACTCTGTTGAGCCTTCCTTCTGTTCATTTCAGCATACATTTCCTCTATCATCGGTTTCCACAGCCGAACACGAGCGTTGATGAACCAATTAGATACCTGGATAGTGGGAGAAACATGGTCAACAAAGGCTAGCTCTTATTTTAGCAGCCTGTACGTAAAATATGGTCAACACACGTTCGCACTTATAATTCCAAAATCGTTTAAAACCACCTGTGCCACCTAAATTTACCTGGCTTCTTGTCAATCCACTTCTCAGTGCAAGCAAATGCTTATCTGCATCCTTAGGGTACCTGACGCAAAATTTGTACAGAAGTGTTATCATACTGATGTATAAACTCTTGCATTTACACTGCAATTCCACGACAATGCGAGATCAAGAATCAAAATATTTCGATGTTATAGAATAAGAGCTCTCACGGGTGAAGGAAGTTTTGAAACATCCATGCACGCAGGACTGAGACAGATCTTTCAGGCAAACCTCGCTGGGGTCGCCATAGTTGATTATCTTTTTTCTTCAGCTGCTGGAGAGTCCATTGCTTTTGGAAGTAAGAATCAAAAGACCCCTCTGTTTGTCCCATAAATCCAGGATCAAGATGTACTCCCATTGCACGGATTTGGCTGCTGATTCGCCCCCTAAGGTTTTTGTACAAAAGAGAGATTGTTTGTAGAGCAAAGCGAGTATGTATCTGAGGGTCTAACTCAGTAGCAGCATGAAATGCAGAGATGACAGTGTGTATCTCATCCAAGCATTGGCTGTATTGGTCATCAACCTGAAACAGGAAATAGACAAGTTAGTAAATTAACCACACCAACCTCAGATAACTTGAGCAATCAATTCAAAGTGTTCGATCCAATAGATCAGGTTTGGCATTGCACCAAGTGTGTAATACTACAACGCTACTGATGAGATTTAGCAGCTTCAGATTTTCCAGTCCTTCCCCAACCTTCATTTTGAAGGATTGAAACTAAGGGGAAGGCTCGAACCAGAGTCCCTGGAGGATAAGGCAAGCTCATCACATGCCACCGGAGTTAAAGCTATCTGGTTAGAAATGAATTTGCAGATGTCGTAAGTATTTGCTGTAACAAACTAATTAACATACCAGTTTTAGCAAAGTTAGCAACTGTGCTTTCTTGTCCCTTGCCCCTTTTTGTAAAATGGGATCCGCTTCTACATCAAATCTCCTATCAACATTAGGAGACGCTTCAAGACCAATGAACAGCGTCCTTTCATCAATAGGGCAATCAGCTGAGATTGGTATACTTGTCCCAGTTATGGAGCCACTAGTTGAAAGACTCATTTGATTTATATTCTCAAGCGAACAGCTTGCAATTTGAGAGAGTATTTCCTGTACTACGAGCAGAAACTGCGATCCGGAGATTATTTGGGAGCATTGACTAGATCTGCAGGAACCACAACTATTTCTCTTGGAGGATTCCTGTTCAGAGCCTAACCTTTTCCCTGTCAAGCACTGGCATGCTACGTCAGCACAACTGATTTCCGAGCACTGATCTACTATACTGGTTCCACATATGTTCGAAGGCTGAGATGTTGCAAGACTTAGAGAGAGCTCATTACTGAGTGTACAGGAACTATAAGGAGTATCTATCACACCCGAACCGTTTGATAATAACCAGTTATTTGATACCATGCTTCCTAAAGAATGAAACGCGGGTCTTGATGGAAATTTTCCACCTAGCTCCACAGTTTCAGAGAACCTGCAAAAATTCCCCTTCCCATTCATATTACTGAACATGTCAAAACAACCTTGATTCACAGAGGACAGAAATGAATTAGAACAGTCACTTGAATCACAAGTTCTTATAACTTCCGAAGGATAGGTTGAAGGTCCTGAAATTGCTAAGCTATTCAAATCTTCTTGAAGACCATTTCTTGTGGTATAAAGTGGAGTAACTGCAACACCAGAAATGGGTGTCCCACTCATAAAATGTTCTTGAATTGAAGTGTTGGAAAAAGGACCCAAAGAACCTGGCGTCCCATATCTCATGACATCTCTGGCAAAAGTTGTTATTAATGTATCCGAATTAGAAACTCCAGCTTGATTTGTGAAGTGGGTATCAGTGTTAACGCTATCAGCAGGTTCGCCATGCAATGTCTGAGGCATGTACCTTCCGAATCTCTGATTATGACCGCCATGTTCAAACGAATCATACTGCAGTGGAGGGTTTAGAGTGGTGTTTGATGCATTTGTACATACATCAAGAGGATTCCCACTGATCGTGTTGACAGAAACACCGGACAAACTATCCATCCCGTTTCACAAAATCACACTAACAAGTTTATCCGCTCTCAATTCTTGCTTGTATATGAGCCACTAAAGACCAACACCCTCTCAGAGAACTCTTTACCAAAGATCAGAAACGACTTACAGCACATTCTATTCCACGAGAAACTTTTTAGTCCTTGTTCTTCTCATCAACCACCATGTACCTGGAACAAGTTACATTTAGTAAACACACAAAAAGCTTCCTCCTATGCCTCATCGAAGGTGAAAAATAATTTCAGAAAAAACAGAAAAACAGGAACAGAGACTCTCAACCAGGGGGGAATACAAAGTAGTAGTATGCTTATTACCTAAAACTACCACAAAAATTTGACCAGTATCGGCTTTAACATTTGCTTTAAGGTGCACAAGGATCTGTCACCGATATTTCATTTACTAATAGCAATGTATCCTTGACCTATAACTATTTTCAAGTAAAACATGGACTGAGCCTCCTGCCATTAATGTAGTAGGAGCACCAACTTGTTAATTATTTGAACAATTACTGAGTTTAGCACTGAAATAATGGTCTACTAGTTAACTTGTTAATGCTATTTCTTCAGTCATTTTCTGAACAAAACCTGCTAAACCATACATGCACCGCTAGTGCTCAAATAAAGAAAGAAAGAAAGAATGGACCTGAACAACTTGTTAATGCTATTTCTTCAGTCATTTTCTGAACAAAACCTGCTAAACCATACATGCACCACTAGTGCTCAAATAAAGAAAGAAAGAAAGAATGGGCCTGAACAACAACTCTGTATTACCAAGCTATACTTTGACGCAAGCCGTAGGAATCCATCAGAAAAGCAGAAAGGAAGTCGATATCTTTATAAATGTAGGGAGGTCGTAGATTTGATACGAAATAAAGACCGCCTTCCACTGAGGAGGGAACACGGTGCCTTGGACAAGACCTTGGAAATATGTAAAACAATGGATTGAGTGAGAACTGTCATGGATTTTATCAAAGCAAAAGTAAGATGATTATATATAGTACTTATTAAGACAGACAGAGTAGTTTCTTTTCCCCACTGATTGACAATGTTATGTTGTTGGTCGTTCTCAGTCTCGAGAACCAAAGACAACCTATTTCAACAGACACCCTCTTACGAAATCATTGGTCTTTCTATCTCTATGAAAGGGTATAATATAAGCCAGATAACAGCGGCAACCTATGTTTCTTCTTTAACCAAAAAGAAAAAGAACAAGATAACAATCCAACAATGACTACCCATGCATCAATCCCACCTCTTCTCTCTCTCTCTCTCTCTCTCTCTCCTCCCAGCGAGAAAAGAGAAAAACAAAGGAAAAGCAAGCTAATGTTTTTGCATGATCACAAAAATGGGATTTCTTCGAGAACCCAAAACCCAAGAAACTGAGATACACACTCTCAGACTACGACAAGATTCATAGTCTCACTTTCTTCCCCGCGAGATACAAATTGAAAAAAGGAACACAACAGAAATGGGTCTTGAAATAAAGGACAATAACCTCTCTGAAAACTCATTAAAGCAAGAAAGAGAATGGAAAAGGGCCAAAAAAAAGGAAAGCTTCTGCAGAGAGGTGGGAGATGCATGAAATGGACCCAGTAAAAATTAAGATGGACAGAGAAAGAAAAAAAGATAAAAGAGGAGAGAGTGAGAATAGGCACACAAGAGGTGAAACAAGGAGTGAGAGAGAAAAGCGGAAGAGATTAATCTGGCGTTGCAGTGCCACTCATTTCTGCTGCAGGCTTTTGGGGGCCCATAGCTTCCATGTCTTTGTTTGTCCTCTTCACTACCTCTCATTTATATCTGCTGCTCTCTGCAATCATCACAAATTAAAATATCTGGATTCTATCTGTTCAAACTCCTGTTCATGGCAGGTCCTCGGATCATCACCACCATTTTCAAGAGTATACTCTTTTTCGTGGTTTTAAGACAGCAAAAGCTAATGATGCGTTTGTTGAGGTAGAAAGTTAGAAACACAAATGGGGTAAAAAAAAGGTTAAGCTTTTCTCTTAGCAAACCAAACAACTCAGAAACAAAGCAATGTTCAACTTGTGAACGTAAAGAGTGTAAACAAAGTAAACTACTGTTGTAGCAGTGTACTTGGAAAGAGTACTACAACTAGTGATGCAAGCAATACTACAGGTGATGAGAAAATCTGGTGGACAGATCTTTGACGAATTTATTGAAGCAATTACAAAACCTATCTACTTCGCTTCACTGGGCTCTCTATGGACCAAATCCTAACTGGGAAATTTGCGATTCTATGTACTACACAGTGTGCGTTGCAGACCATTATGAACATCTACAAGTGTGAGAGTGAGACCATATGTACATCATGTAATGATGTAAAAAACTGGCATCAGGTGATCCGCTTCTCTGCTTCTACATATCGTCATGTTATGTCTTAAATAAAATCTAGACGTGAAGATTCTTGAAATCCTTGTGTTAGGTGTTCTAGGATCTGATGTGATAATACATTCCTGTGGCACTGTTACTGCAGCAAAGTTCGCCCCAAACAGAAGTAACTGTTGTTAAGAACTTTTTTAACTCTATTACGGTTTGGGTCCTTCGATTGTAAAGTTGTATCATTTAGACACTATATTCTTTTCCTAATCCACTTTTACAGGGTTTTTGTGCAGAGGCAGACAGACAGGCCATGCTTCAAATGTGAAATATGATCTTTAAGCAGAAATAACGCAGGCGACCTTTTCCACATACTTTTAGTAGAAAAATGTCACCCCCTTATTAGGACTTGGTTTAGAATTGGATAATTAAGCGTGCGGATTTCAACTGCTTATTAGGACTTAGTATAGAATTGGATAATTAAGCGTGCGGGTTTCAACTGCTATTCAGAATTTTTAAACTTTTAAAAAAATAAGGTTAAATATTTAAAGTACTCTCTATTTCAATGTTTCATTAAGTATATATACTATGGACGAGTTGAGATGGACGACTACGCAATCTAACCTAACCGTCCATTTAATCTAACGGTTATTATAACGCCCTCATGAAACCTTTTTCTCCCTCCCTCTCTGAAACTTCTAGA
>JANZLX010000008.1:33197867-33210218 GCA_025531955.1 Erythroxylum orinocense | reverse complement strand
GATGCGAGACAGTTTTCATCTGTCTAGGCCTGCTTGCTCCACTGCTCCTCTCCTCAGATTGTGAAGGGAAAGTTTTGGCACTCCTCTTTGACATAGGAGCACCGCCTTCCCTTTTAAGTTGTTCTCTCCCTTTCCTCTTTCTGTTCACCGCACTTTTGATGTTCTCCACATTTTTCACTCTCAATGCTGCTTCAAACAACTGTTGGAAGTCACAGAAATTCTATGCCACCACTTTTTCTCTGATGGCCAAGTGCAGTCCTACTTTAAACCTTCGGTACCTAGCCACTTTACTCATTATTAACTCAGCTGCATATTAGGACAATTGTGTAAATCGACGGGCATATTCGCTCACTGTCTTCTCCCTCTGGGTGAGGCTCAAAAACTCTCTCTGCTTTTATTGGATGTACACTTTAGATAAATACTTCTTCTTATAAACAATTAGGAAGTCCTTCCATGCCAACACTGGTGGCTTCATCTGACTTCCCGGGACACTCTCCCACCAATGCAGAGCATCCCCTTGTAGCAAACTCGTAGCATATTTAACTTTCTCGTCATCTTCATAATTCATCTGCTCCAATATCTGTTCTGTCTTTCTTAGCCATGTTTCAGCTTCCTCAGGATCAGTGGTCTCGTAAAAGTACACTACTCTATACTTCCTCAGCTTGTCAAATTGTTTCCCATTCTTAACTGGGGCCGGAGTAGAAGATTGCAACATCTGTCCCATAGCCTGGACAAAGGCATGAGTAAATGCCTGAAACAATCTTGAATCCAAGGTAGGCGCCTGCTCCTATGGAGCAGGTGACTCTTGCGTTTGTGATTAAGAGGGCCCACTACTGTGCCCTACAGAAGCCTCAACATCTCCTGGGGCTCTAGACCCATTTTTTCCCTCCTCTCTTAATGGAGGGTCCGGTGCAACTGATCCTTGTAAAACTCCTCATGTCCTTCTACGAGGTGGCATTTCACTCCTTTAATAGAAACACTAACGATTAGCTTACATTTATTTTAATCCTATTTCCTTTATGTATGCATGATATATATGTCACTTAATGCAAATAATCAAATCACAATGCAACCAATTTATCACGTATCACAATAATGCATAACACAACATATTCTAACCTAGGACTTTTTAAAGCCTAAGCTCCGATACCATAAGATGTTGGACCCCATTTTTGGAGCCCAATTATCCGGAGTCATAAAGCATGAGTGGGTTTCCTTTTAGGGTCATTTCAAAGAGCCCTCACCTTCTTTGAATCCAGCTTTTTGAATTCAAGACCAAAGACTATCACTTTTTGTGAAAAGGTAGAAAAATGTGTTATGAATCCATTGCTTCAAGAATCACTTCATTTAGAGGTTAGATGAAGAAGTTATGGTCAAAAGAATCAAACATGTTTATGTCCTTAATCATATTGTACCTGTCTTGGCGCGATTATTATAACTTTTATTAGATATGTCAGATTGAGGTCTTTTTGGACGATTTGAAAGAAGGCTTCTAGATCTACAAATTACATGCAGAACTTGAAGTGACATTTTCCCTTTAAAAAGTCAAAATCGTGATTTACTGTAGCTGTCTTGTGAATGTCCATTAAATGGACATAGGCGGACTTAGGGTGCTTTCCAGACCAGAGAAAGTCCATTTAACAGACCTAATGTCCGTCTAACAAACATAGGGGATCCCAAACCCCCTCAAAAGCCTCTCTAATGCTTCCAACATCCATTCTAACATCGCTTTTACTCATAATCTCCTTAAATTCAACCCTTCTAGTGTAAAATCACTTCATATCCATTTAACTACTAAATACATCTCATTAACTCTTGAATCTCAACCCAAAAGATTCATCACATACAATCTTTCTAACTCTAATAAGCTATTCTAATACTAACAACTATTGGCAATCTCAACAAAGAAGAATATGCACATCCATCATACTCAACCTTTAAAATAACATAATCATACAAAAAGGAACTTCTCAAATTCTCATTCTAATTTCTAAACAAAGTCAATGTTTAAACAAGCTTTACTTACATATCAACATACACATCATACTTAATACAAAATACAAAAGGATGCTCATGTTTGATTTGTCTATAAAGCTATCCAAATTATTCACAAACTTAGTACAAAAGATTTCTAGCTATCTTGGAGTTTTTGAATGCATTGCAAGGATCACTAATCTTCTCGTGTTGCATCTGAGGAAATAAAATTATGGGTTGAGCTACACAGCTCAGTGACTAATATATTTATAGCTATTGGCAATGAGCCACACAATCAAATATATTTGAATATCCATATAGGCATACATGTCTTGTCCTAATCCAGAAATGAAATTTCAACATTCACAATTCCAATTCACATTTTATAATTCAATACATCATCACATAGAACATATTGGATGTAATTTAACATCAAAGCATAACACTCAATTTGTATCATAACTTAACATATCAAAATGCAAATGCACAAACAATTGGCTCGAGGGTTCTGTAGAACAAAATAGAGAAACTAAAGTTTACTCTGTGAATGAAACGAGTCCACTTTTCGGACCTCGTATGCTACAAACGGACAGCCAGGAGAAGACTTTACGTCGATGTACACGTGACTACGAAACGGTTCCACTCCTACCCAACACAATCAACTCTCATGCTCAATTCAATCGATCACAAATTCATATTCTCATGCTTTTTTCTTTATACAAAATGCCATGACATAATTCAATGGCATAACATGATCATACTCACGATTTAACCATATCAAAATGTCATATATCTTTCAATGCATAAAATAACATAAAACACATCATAGCAATTCACAATTTATCAATTCAAGCATATACATACACACATATGCACATTGATATTTACACAATAACCATAGATATTTTACCCACCTTATAACTCTTGAAAATCCAAACTCAATTGCACCCTTCCTCTTACTCTTGGATAGGTTTTTCTTGATTCCCTAACATAACCAAAAGTCTCATTCAATCCAAATTCAAATGGAAATCTCCCAAATTTCCATAATCACAACAAAATGAAATTAAAACAAATCAAGCTCAAACTTAGCCTACCCATAGTCTATCTAGGTTAGAAAACCCAAAACCTAGCTTAGAAATCCTAAGAATCAAATATGTCTCTCAATCATCTTCTTCCTCCAATCATTCCCAACACAAAAACTTCCTTCTCTCTCTAAAACTTCTTCATTCACAACACAAAACACACTATTTCTTTGATAAAATAAGAAGAAAAAGATGGACTTACCTTGACAAATCTTCTTCCTTCTTTTTCTTCCCACGATTTCTTCTTCTTTTCTCTTCTTTCTCCACAATTTTTCTCTCTTCTCTCCTTCTTTCACGTTTTTTCTTCTCTCTTCTCTTAGCTTCCACGACACCTTCCTCCCTTCTTCTAATTTTAAGACACAATTTAGCTTATTTTTCAAAAATTGCCCCTCACTTACTTAGCCTTTCCCATTTTGCCCCTTCTTTTGTCTTTTATATCTCTAACCCTTTAATTCACTTAACACCACATTAATTCTATCTAAGTCCCAATGTCTCCAACAAATTTTCAATCTTTATTCATGCCTAATCAATCAATGACTCAATTCTACCAATAAATAATTAAACAAACAAACATAACATAAATAAATAATTAATAAATTAATAAAAAATTTAGAAAAAATCAGGATCCAACATTCTATATATGGACGACATACTACTTATCAGTAATGACGTCCCTTTATTGGGTAAGGTTGCCTATATCATAGGCGTTAAGATCTATAGATATAGATATAAGAGGCTCGTTAGATTGAGCTAGAGTATATATATTGATAAGGTGTTGAAGAGGTCAACACGCAGGATGCCAAGAAAGGTTTCTTGCCCATGTCACATGTTATCCATCTTAGCAAGAACTAGTATCCTTCGACACCTAGTGAGCTGGATGTGATGAGTAGAGTTCCATATGCTTCAGCAATTGGCTCTATCATGTATACCATGATATGCACCACCTTTATGTATCATTCGCTATGCGTATAATCAACAGATATCATGCTACTCTAGGTTTAGCTTATTGGACTGTATTCAAGAATATCCTCAAGTACCTGAAAAGGTTTAAGGATATGTTCCTTGTCTATTGCGAGGTTTTTGAGCTCATTATAAAAGGTTACACTGATGCTAGTTTCCAGACTGACCATGATGATATGAGATTGCAATCGAAGTATATGTTCATCCTCAAGGAAGGAGTAGTGAGTTAGAAGGTTTCTAAGTAAGAGACCATAGCTGATTCCACCACCGAGGCTAAATACATAGCCTCTTTTGAAGTGATCAAAAAGGGATGTTGGATCAAGAAGTTAATCTCTGAACTTAATGTAGTTCCTAATATTGCGGGACCAATTAAGCTCCATTGTGACAACAATAGGGCTATTGCGTAGGCGAAGGAACCTAGATCACATCAAAGGTCGAAGCATGTTCTATGACGATATCACCTCATACGAGAGATGGTGGAGAAGGGTGATTTAAAGGTTGGCAAAGTTGATTCAGTTAAGAACACAGTTGACCCGCTGATAAAACTTCTTTCTCAAACGAAACATGTGGTTCACACTACATCAATGGTATTATAGATATGTTGGAGATTGGATTTGAGTGTATTTTTCTTTATGCATAAAGATGTATTTTGTTTATAAGTCTACACTTGTTTAGAGCTTTTATTCATAGAGATGTATTTAGATTGGCTCTCGCTTAAGTGGGAGATTGTTAGTGTTATAATTTAGAAGCCAACCATTGGATGGTTGTATTCTAATTGTTATGTTTATGAATTGGATGGTTTATATCATTTTGTTCTATGAGTTATCATTATTAATGGATTACTTAAGTTGAGGACTCAGATTGTAGAACTCTATAATTGAAAACAATGATTACTTTGAAATGTCAGTAATCTTGGTAATTAATATGGAATATTAATTGACCACTAAAAGATTAGTGTGTAGATTAAATGATGGTGATGTTCTACAAACCATTCAATAAAGAGTTATCGATTTAATCATATAGATACATAATGGAGATTATGGTATTCGACAGACCTTAAACGAAACATTATTAGCATTGTGTTTATATCATTAATGTTTCATACATGTCTTGAATTCTATGGTATGAGATGTTCATTTTCTTACATGAGAAATGTGTATTTTTTGGTATTGTCCAATGTTAACTTTAACAAGTAGCTATACAAATAATACGACAATAAGCAAGACTTATGTGGAGGATAAATGCTCATCAAGAATACTGTTGCCTCTTGTATATGATATAAGCGATAATATCTATTAGGCCCTTGATAAAGTAATATTGTATCCATGCAATATAATTAAGGAGTTAATCATATTTGCGATTTACTTTGGAGGTCAAGAAAGAATAAATTGCAAGAATGACATATTCCAATCTTGCATTTCTTCAGGATATTATGTGACAAGAGAATTGACAAAGGCAATTATTGCTTCGGAATTGTGATTTGTGTACGATACTTATCATTTATGTTATTTAAGTAATTATGTTATATTTTGCTAGATAGAGTAATTATATTGTATTTTGCTAGATACCACTTATTATTTATAGAATTATAAGGAGTTTTAATTCTACTATCAACATGATATAGATCCAAATGGGTCACACCAGAAAAGATTTGATTAGAAAAATGAAATTATTCTAGTATATCATAGAGATACGAATATGACAATAAAATTAATTATAAGTGATATAATTATTTTTGTCGCCATATGGTACTAGAATAAATGTTATTAGATAACAAATTTAATCCTAGATAAATTTATTTGATATATATGACATGTCATACAAAATTATTGCTCAATAAAATAATTCATATAATTATATGGCATAGTTGTATGGTAATTGGGTCAAATGTTTAATTATTTTGAAGCATGAGACTAAATCTAAACGACAAAGTGGTAATTAAGTGGACCATTAGTGTGGCCAACCTCGGAGAGGAAGTTACTCATCGTAAGCTATCCCATGAAATGGTAATTAGGATAAGTTCAAAGCCTCATGACTATTTTATCCTTACTTGTTTATTTCATAACTTAATTTTCCCTAGGGCAATTAAGACAATTCAAGAGGCATTTCCACCTTAATTTTGTTTCTAAATATGAGGTTTTTTTGGCAAACCCATCTTCTTCTTCGCAGTTGCTATTTTTGCCTATTTTCTTCCTAGTTGCCGATTTTGCATATCCCTCTCTTAAAGCCGAAATTAGCAAACCATTTATCTCATATGTTGAGCAATAAATCACCCCTTAAATGGTTTAATGGGTGATTTATTCTAGGATTAAATTAAGCAACCTAAGATCAAGACTGAGAGCAATGAGGTGGAGACGAGTCTAAGGTGGTGTTTTTTCAACCCTGCACCTCAAGTTCCCTTCTATTTGGTTTGGAAACTAAATTTTAGGTATAAAAATTTCTATGTTTTAGTTTGTGCTCTTTTGGTTTGTGAATTGGTTGTAAGACTATATCCTTCGGTTTCTTGTTATTTCAAAATTTTTATTTTGCACAACTTGAGGTCATCCAAATGTTGGAAATTAAATATTGACAACTTATTTTTCCAAATGGTGGAATGAGTTCACAACTTCTATATCTATATTCATATACTTCAATAACCCCTAAATTTTGGATACAAACATGCAAATGAAACTTTACAAGCTTAAGTGGTGTGCCAGACCTTGAGGAAATACTCAACAAGACTTGGAGAAAAACTATTGACAAATTGTTTAATTTGAATTTTAATATTTTTAAAAGGTATAAAACAAATTCTAAATTGATAGAAATATTAATAAACTATATCAATATTGACATAACATTATTTATTATTTTTACAATTAGATAAAAAAAACTCACCTTTATGTAAAATTGTAGGAACTATTTTTTGAAATTAAAAAATTAATTTATTAATAAATAAATTATAATAATACTATTCAACTTTAGGGTAAATTTGCCATCCTTGATAATAACATAGCCCTCCATAAGATTAAGACTAGTACACCCAATTGCCTTCATTACAAGTTCCACACATCTTTTTATATAAAAGTTTTCATCTTTATCATTACCATCTTCAACATCGACTCCACAATAGACCATAATTATCTACTATATTTTCCAAAGTTAGTTGGCACATGGACTTCTTTTTTATCGAATTCAAAAACTCAAAAAAGGAATTAGCTTTAAACACCTACTTGAATGAGAAACCCGTGGTGGGAAAGGGTTAGAAGTAGAAGAGGAGTGTGAAAACTTGGGTGAGCTATGATTAAAACTTGACAGAGTTAAGGACTATAAAATTTGCATCTTTAGGGCGTCTCTAACCTCCATTTTGGAAATGTTACGTTACTTTTCACTCCAACCCACATCCCTATTTTTTACACATATTTCTTTTTACCTTCCATGTTATATTATTAAAATTACTTTATAAAATTAACCCAACTTTATTTTTTGTGTGCATTTTTATTCACAACATTGTTGTTGTTCTATTTTTATGTTAAGAAATAATAAATAATAAATAATTGAAAACTATAATTTCTTATTTGATAATGCTAAATGAAATAATATATGAGATATATTGCACTATTTCATATTATTTAAATATATTAAATGACAATATAATTACGTAATATCAACCATCAATTTTTATTGAATTTCATAAATCAAAAACATTTTGACATTAAAAAGGCACAGAATATTCATTACACCAAAAAAAATTAAAACAAAATATCATCGCTAAAAATACACATAATGTAATTCACTAATTCTCGAATTAGTATATTGTTCCCATTAATGTTCTATTAATGCATTTCTTAATTTGATATGCATATTTTTGTCCTTGATTTGTTTATTCTGGGCAAGAAACTGTTGAAATCAAATATTTTCATCTGTTACCCTTTCTACAATCGATTCTAGAGCTTCAATTACACTTGTGATTGGTCCATTGAGGTCACATTCATCCTCAACTATCCTATTGTGCATAATAATGCACGTAGTCATAATATCATGCAACACTTTTTTAGAAAAAAAACATGTCAGTCCTGCAATAATCGCAAATCATGATTGTAGAACTCCAAATGCTTGCTCCACATCCTTGCTACATTACTCTTGTCTTACTGCAAAATATTTTTTCTTTATGAATGTGAATTGTTTGCACAATGGTGTACCATTTTGGATAATCCCACCAGCTAAATAATATCCCATATTATATTATTTTCCTTGAATAACATAATGAGGAGGAAGAGCAATAACTTTAGCAAAATTAGAAAGTAAATGTGATGATTCCAACACTTTAATGTCATGATTTGTACCTAGCATACAAAAATAAATGTGTCTTATCTATAGATTATAATCAGAGATAGCTTTAAGAATAATATTTGGTGATCCCAAACGTTCATCATATTATCCCGACCAAGCATAAGAAAAATTTTCCGCTTCCAATGCATACAATCAAGACTACCCAATCAAGACTACCCAACATTTCTGGTAAACTATATAGCTCACCAATATGAAGAAACCTTGCAATATCATTCGCATTTGATGATCTAAGACATAGCTCTACAAAAATCTCGTCAATAACACGACAGGATCTCCTGAAGCCCTCAATTAACGTACTCATCCGTAGCATTTGCAAATATACCATATGCTAACATCCAGAATGTAGTTGTTACTTTTTGTAGGGTTGATAATCTAAGTCTAATAAATCCATCTCTTCGTTGTTGGAAATAGTTATCATGCTTTTTTACAGCATTAACAATACGAAAGAATAAACTTTGGGACATTCAATATTGTAGCCAAAACATATTATCATTATATCACGGATTTTGCATAAATAATCTAAAAACAAATTGGGATCTATAGCTTTATGATCACAGTTGATCACTATATGCATTGGGATGGAGCCACAATGCCCACCTTGGTTGTTTTGTTGATTGCGAAAAAGCTCAATTGCTAAATTATTTTTTTGTATCAAATTATATATGATTGTTTCGTTTTCAATTGCACTATGCATCATCAACTCAAGTTCATCATCACTTAATGATGATGATGATAATGAAATGAAGATGATAACCCATTTTGGAATTCAATATTAGAAAGACCTCAAATATTATAATAGATTACAATAAATTGATGCATGTTTAATTTAGTAAAGGATGGTATTTATAGAAGTTCTTGGTATGGTTGAGATGCTAATAAAATCTATCCAATGGTTAATTTTATGATGAAATCCATCCAACGATTGAGATTTGGATGAAATTTATCAATTTTATCTAATTTCAATAATGGTGATGATAAATTCCCAAATGATTAAGGATGTAATCTATCCAATGGTTGAGATGATGATGAAATACAGTTGAACAATTGAGATTGGAATGAAGTCCATCAATTTTATCTAACGTAGATAAGGTTGATGACAAGTTCCCAAATGATTAAGGATGTAATCCATCCAATAGTTAGGATGATGATGAAATCCAATCAGATGCTTGAGATAATGATAGTATTCATATTCAGGTCTATAAATATGAAACATAGAGTGTCTAAGCAAATCACCATTTCAAACCAAGTATTTCACTTTTCTTCATCCTAAATATTACATTCTCACTATCAACTCTTGAAGAAAAATGGTTTCTCGATCCACTAGATACAATACTAGTGAAGATATGCTCCTATGTTGGATTTATAGGGAGATTTCGCAAGATCCGGTTGTTGGGAGGCATCAAATTTTTGACCCTTTTTAGGGAAAAATTGAGGAGAAATATAACAACAAGGTGACTAATGGGTAGGAGCAACAAAACAAGAGATCTTTATAAGACAACAGTGAAAAATAGCGCATGCTATTAAAAAATTACGAGCATGCATCAAACAAGTTGAGAATATGAATCCCTGTGGCGCATTTGACCAAGATATTGTGAGTTTCCTAAATTTTTAGTTTTTGCAATTTTATATACACTTGGTGGCTGGATAATTAACAAATATATATACATTGTTTGTAGTCGGATTATGTGAAGGGGTTATTAATGCAAGATGTTAACTGCAAAATAGGTTTCAAATATGATCATATATGTAATATTGTCAAAGATTTTGAAAATGTTAACGATGATGTCACCTCACCAAGACAAATTTACTGGAGGCAAACTTCCAACTATGTAAATCTAATAATCTAACATTTGAATCTTAAGTACTAGTATCTCCTGTGCTTTTTGATTTTAGTACAAATTTGAACGATGACGAAGTCGGTGGCTCTTCATCCAAAAGGCCTATTGGGTGAAGAAGGCCAAACCGAAGAGAAAATGGAGGAAAATTCTTCTTATGAGATAAATAATCTTATAGATAAAAACCGGTAGCTTATTGAGTTACTGAAACAACAAAGCGAAAATAGACAAGTAGTGCATAAAATGAATAAAAAGAAGATGGAGATTCAGAGACAGAAGTTGGCTTCCATGCAATGGAAAGAAGAAATTAAAATTATGTCTCAGGACTTTAATCAAATTAGAGATCCTAGTCATTGTGCTTATACTGCAGCTGAACAAACTTGAATTCTCAAACAAAGATCCCATCAAACCCATTAACCACAACCACAACCAAATTCATCAAATACAACTTTTGGTGAATATTTTACTAATATTGGTAGAGATGGAACCTATCTACCTGATTATTAAATTTTTCGACTCTGTATTAGTAGTTAATTATATTTTGCTTGTGTTTTTTTTTAATTTAGTTATACTACTTGACTATTAATATCTATGTATGTGTATTTTAGCTTATCTTTGTTTGTAATTTATTATGCTATTCAGTTATTAATGTCAAAGTATTTGCGGTTTACTTATTTGATGTTGTCTAATGAATATTTTTAAATTATTTATTTAAAATATTTATTCATAAGTAAATAATTATAAAGTTATAAACATATAATGAAAATATTTATAAACATGAGACTAAATTATAAAATTATTATAAAGTTATAATTACTTAAATATCATATAATAAAAATTTTGGAATATTGTTTAAATAACAAAAGAAAGAAAGAAAGATAGAAAGAATTAAAAAAGAATGAAAGAAAGAAAGAAAGAGAATGACTTGGAAGGTTGAGAGAGACAAAAAAGAAGAAAGAAAAAAAGAAAAATATATAGAAAGTTGAAAGAAAAAAAGAAGGATGAACAGTAATAATGTGGTACCGTAGCTCCTCTTCAAAATGGAAGAAAAAAAGCATTAGATTGGAGCAGATTTTTTTCTCTATTTTGGCGTTTTTCCTCCATTTTGGAGGAGGATTAGAGTTGGACTTCCAAGCCATTTTCTTTCTTCTAGTTTTCTTTCTTTCTTTCATTCTTTTTTATTCTTTCTTTCTCAATTCTTTCTTTTTTTTTGTTATTTAAACAATATCTCAATATTTGCATTATATGTTTATTTATGTAATTATCACTTTATAATAATTTTACAATTTAGTCTCATATTTATAAATATTTTCATTATATGTTTATAACTTTATAATTATTTACTTATGAATAAATTTTAAATAAATAATTTAAAAAATATTTATTAGAAAACATCAAATAAGTAAACCTAAATACATTGACATTAATAGCTAAATAGCATAATAAATTATAAAGAAGATAAACTAAAACACACATACATAAATATTAATAGTCAAGCAGTAGAACTAAATTAAAAAATCATAAGCAAAATATATTTAACTACTAATACATAGTCAAAAAATTAATAATCTATTAGATCGGTTCCATCACTACTGATATTAGTAAAATATTCGCCAAAAATAGTATTTGACGAATTTGGTTGTGGCTGTGGTTGATGTGTTTGATGGGATCTTTGTTTAAGAATCCGTGCTTGTTCAGCGGCAGTATAAGCACGATGACTAGGATCTCTAATTTGATTAAAGTCCTAAGACATAATTTTAATTTCTTCTTTCCATTGCTTCAAAGCCAACTTATGTCTTTAAATCTCCATCTTTTGTTTATTCATTTCAAGCACTACTTGTCTATTTTTTTAACACCCCACTCTCGCGTGACCCGAACCCGATATCATTGGTGATATCCGAGTCCGTGCCCCGCGAGGGTGGTGTACTACATCAGTCGGTCAGACGAATCTTAGTATAATTTTTATTTATTTATTTTTATTTATTTTTTTAAACACTCATTCGCGCGGAATAAACAGTAAACAGTATATCATTGAAGCCCATGTTAAAAGAAATCAGTTTTAGTGTCAGAAATAGACATTTTCAGTTTCAGTTATTACAATCATTTAATGAACAAAAAGCCATAACTAAATTGGGCTCATTACAATTACAAGCATCCTTTACAGAAATTTC
>JANZLX010000008.1:33183548-33194098 GCA_025531955.1 Erythroxylum orinocense | reverse complement strand
TCTCCATATAAGTAAAGGAGTTTATTTCAAGGGAATGATGAGTTTCATATCATGATAGTAGTTGACTATCGATAATGACACTATTAAATGAATCTGAAATTAAGTATGTTTTTAAGAATAAAGTAAGTCGTTACTTTAGTCTTAAAACATACATTTTAGCATTTACTTATTATGGACCACAATCTTGATGAGTAGTGAACTCATATGTGTTTCATTATAATTCTTGATATGATCGAAGTGGATTTTTACAGAGTATTAATCCAGTGTCTGTATGTTGGAATTATTAATTGAAAATTGTATTAGGGAACATTTAGTCAAATAAAAAGTTTATAGTAATATCGCCACTTCTAGGTGTTTTATGGAGATTGGTGATTAAAATGGCACCAGGAGTTTGATGGACAAGCTACCCATCAAGTCTTAATACCAAGATGAGATGTGTGAATCACCATATAGAATAAAATGGGAGATCTAAAAGGAAAAACCAACATAAGGGCAAAAAAATAATTTTACCCTTTGTTGTACGGATGACTATAATAAGGTTCATAATAGGGTTTACAATTGGACATATTATTTGAAATATGTGTTCTCATAATATAGAGTTAAACTAATTATATTTAGTGGAATGATATTTAGTTGATAAGCTAGAGTTAATTTTAATGAGAATAAATTAATTCTGGGCTTATTGGAGCTTGAATTATCTAAGTTCAATAAGATTCCCCACATGGCTTCAAGGAAGGTTATTAAGCAAAGTAAGAAATATAAATTGAGGTTTTAAAGCCCATGAATGAATGTTAGGCTTGCACTAATTAATGGTTAATTAGAAGCCCAAATGTACATTTAGAAATGGACTAGACTTTGGTTTAATTTAATTAATTAGATTAATTATCGTAAAACAAAATTTTTAAAGAAAGGAGAAGAAATTTTGGTTTTTAATGGGCTGAATGTGCAGCTGCACATTTGGCATTGAATTGCTAAATAAAGATGGTATTTGTCATGTATTATCATCATTAAATAGAGTAATGATCTTACCATTAAATGGTTTAATGGTTATCTTTTAATGATAGCATGCAACCTATTAGCATTCATTAGATTAAAGAAGAAAGAGGTAGATTGGATGGACCATCTTCTTTCTTTCATCATCCAAAACCGAAATTGATAGGTATTATGTAGGTTAATAGTCTTTTCATGTAGCCATCTTAAAGAAAAATGAGAAGAGACTCATTTATTGGCTTCTTTATGATTGATAAAGAAAGAAGTGATGCATTTAATGCAAATCTCTTCTTTCCTTTGAGGTTAACCAAAATTATGAGTGTGTAAGAAAGTGTTCTTGCATTTTTATCACTCTCTCTCCTATCT
The DNA here is from genome assembly GCA_025531955.1 of Erythroxylum orinocense. Lineage (NCBI taxonomy): Eukaryota > Viridiplantae > Streptophyta > Magnoliopsida > Malpighiales > Erythroxylaceae > Erythroxylum > Erythroxylum orinocense. The sequence goes on along the minus strand of JANZLX010000008.1, from coordinate 33,192,742 downwards.
TGGATGGTAGTGCCAAAATTTCTCAATTTTGGCTTCTTTCTTCTAAGAAAAATCTCCTCCAAAGTGTTTCTTCTCCTTTCCCACCAAAGGATCTTGGTAACCAAGTTATCCAAGAAGAACAAGTGGTAGATCGGATTGGTTGAGGATACAATATCGAGATGAGGAAACAATAACAAGAAGAAGAGGATACATCATCTTAGAGAGGATACATCGCTGAGGATAGGATAGCATAGCCAGGAATTGAAGCTGTAGCAAAGGAGTCAGTAATATTTCTACCATCTTGCTCTTATGTTAACTATTATCCGTATACCGTATCATGTATGGATTGACATGTTGATTTGGTTATCTTGCTTTCGCTGCGTTATGATTTCTAAAAAAAGGTTTTGAAATCCACCATTTAACCAAATATTGCATGTTTTCATTTACGATCCAATAGCCTTCATAAGACATCCATATTAAATTTCACGATTTTGGGGTTATGATATTATAGGAAAATGAATAAAAGAACAGAGAATACAAAAGGATAAAATGATACTAGCTTTCTAAATCTAAATACATCGTGCAAAAATGATGCTCATTTGTTTTGATAAAAAATGGATATTAAATACTATAGCTCTCGATACTCAAGGAATATTTGTACGTTCTCTTATAGATCAACAGAGATGTTAGTTGTTGAAGTCTCATTTATATTATTTTGTTACGAATAAACTAAGGAACTATATAATTAGGGATTCGTTGATGTACCAAACTTAGTGCACGTGTCTTATACTCAATGGCAGTGAGTATCCTTCTTATGGCCATTTTAATGTTTGTATCATACAGATAACGAAAATGATATGTTTTATCTCTCTATTATTAGTTCTTTGAACTCTTTATTTATAAACTTCTATCAAAACACTTGTGAACCTTTTGTCTCTTTCTTCATTCTATTTTCACATAACATCTTGGTATTAGAGCAGATGAACCTTGGTAGACAATCATGGTAGAGCTATAAAGAATCTAGGAATATATGATCAATATTTGTGAAGCTTAAACAAAGAATAAAATGTTTTTTATGAAAATAAAAATTGAACAATACAGGTAGGAAACAAATTAGATTACTTAAAAGACAATGTTCCATTAGTTTATATAGAAATTTGGAAGGAACAACGAACCATTGTTAGCAAGGCAGTAGGATATTAGTACCATTGTTTAATATGCTTGGACAATGAAGGCTATACTCTACCGATGAAGTTCAGTAAGATTGATTTTGCTGTATTTGGTAGGGTTAGAGTCAGAGAGTGATTCTCTACATGTGAGTAATTTTCACACTTTACCACAACTTTGATAATTTAAGAGTGGGAATTTGTTATGAAAGGTAAGCATATAAGTAGTATCCATTGATCTTAAAAAATAGAACTCAATAAGGACCGATAGAATGGAAAGAGTTTGTAACCACTCTTAGCCAATAATTTAATAAAGTGACTATTGAAGATCTTGTGGATACTTGAAAGAATTAAAACAAGAAGGTTTAGTGTTGGAGTATTACGGCCAAATTGATAAATATTCCAATAAACTCTCACTTTTAGAAAATTACTTATTAAGATTCTTCCTCAATAGCCATAAAATAGAGTTAGAGCTTATGGTAAGATTAATTTATTATTAAAGCCTCCAATAGGCATATATTCCTACAAGGAAACAAGAAGCCAATAGTAATCAATTGCGCTATAGGCTGTTGCACAATTTAAAATAAGGAAGTGGAACAATGATGAACAAAGGAATCACCACAATAATCACAAAAACCAAGCCAAATAGTGGGAATGAAATCTTATAGGATGAAATCTTATAGGATGAAATCTTACCCACCTATAATATATTAGGAAATATTAATAGAGGCAATTACCTCAAGAATTACAAAGGTAAAAGGATTATGAATATTGAATATTTTAATGAAAGAAGGGATAAGAGGTTATGCTTTCGTTATGATGACTGTTATATATTGGGGCACAATTGTAAGAAGAAATAGTTTTGATTGTTTATGATAAAAGGAAAAAAAGGGTACAAACATATGAATTGAGGATTAGGAACTAGAGGAGAATGAGGAGCATCTAATACTTAATATATCACTTCAATTTATGTTGGGATTAAATGACAAAGAGGAGTACAAATAGATAAGGGTTATAGGAATGCATCAAAAGAGACCTTTACATATCTTAATTAATAATGGGAGAACCTATAATTTCTTAGATATATCAATCATTAGAAAAGGATATAGCAAGATTAAGGAAGAATTACCTTCTCATATTATAGATAGAGAAGGCTTGATATTGGACTACTATTAAGGCTTGAGGTTCATAATTGACATGTTGGTTATCAATCTAAGGTGTTATGGTATGGTTTTGGGATTGTAATGGTTGGTGACACTGATAAGAACTTCCAAAATGAGATTTAAGTGGTAAGAAAAAGTGTTAAAACTAATTGGAAATCCATATAAGAACACTAAGGTGATTTCTGGCAAGGACTTCAATAAAATCCTTATGAACTCCAAATATGGGAGCTCATATATGCTCCAACTTTCACATCCTATCAAATGCCATATGTAGCAAATAGATTTGGGAGATTAACCAAGCATAATGGTTAGACTGAATGGATTTTTAACATAATTTTGGGGTGTATTTAAAAAGAATATCTAGTTGCCACCTAAAAGAAACTAACGATCTTCGAATTAGGATGAAAGAAGTGGAAACTATTAACATTTAGCTTTATAATTATTATGGAGGAAAAAAGATGTCACAAAGAGGGTTATGCAAGAACTAATGTGGCAAGGATTTGCTAGACATAGTAAAATGATGTTTTTATGTGTGGTGTTAGTCAAGAAGAAGGATAACTTATAGAGAATATGCATTGATTATATATATAGCTAAAAAAACACACTATCAAAGACAAATTCCGTATACCCCTAATTATAGAATTACTAGATGAACTTCGTAGTTTAAGATGGTATTTTAAGATAAACTTACGGTTCATTTATCATCGAATTTGAATATATGGAGAAGAATTTCAAAGAGAACTTTTAGGATAAATGAAGGAAACTATAAATTCTTGGTTATGTCCGTTAGGATAACTAATGTACCTTCTACATTCCAAAGTCTCATAAATAAGGAATTCGGACCCCATCTTCGAAACTTCATTTTGATCTTCTTCGATAATATCTTGGTTTACTATAATTATTTAAGAAACACTTAAACGACCTTTAAGAGATTATTTTCACACTCCATAATCACCGACAATTTATTAAAAGGAGCAAATGTCTCTTTGGGGAAAGACAAATAGATTATTTGAGGCATTCAATTTTAGCTCTTAGTGTATCTATAAACTCAAAGAAGATATACCGTATCCAAAATTAGATTACATCTCAATTATTTAAAGAATTGATAGGATTAATATGATTGACAGGATATTATGGAGATTTATCAAACACTACAATGTTTTAACTAAGCCTTTAATATAGCTACCGAAGAAATAGTCTACTAGAAGATGAGAATGGATGAAAAGGGTGTAAAACATGTTCTACTAAAGGAACTTGACTTAGGATGTAAGGAATTATGTCAGAAAGTGTTTGATACTCCAAAGGAACGAGCATAATAATGCAACCTATCCAAGATTTTTTTAACAACCACTAATAAATGTTGGAGAGAAATTAGCATGGATTTTATTAAAGGATTATCCCTATCTAGAGGTAAGCATATGGTCTTAATGGTGGTTCATAACATTATCAAGTATTTTTACTTTGCTGATATCAAACATTCATACACTGAACCAGAGATAGCATAAGTGGTCATTGATCACATTTTTAAACTTCATGGAATGTCAAAAGTTATTTTAAATGATAAGGATCAACTCTTTTAAAGTTTAGTTTGGTAAGAGACACTCAAATTATAAGGTATCACTTTAAAGTTCTCTACTTCCTATCACCCTTAGTTAAATGGAAATCTTAAACTATTAGAAAGATTTTGGAAACTTATTTTTGATTCTTTTATAATGATTCTCTTAGAAAGTGGCATAACACCAATTACCACATATCCATCAACTAAACTCCATTTGAGGTTCTATATGAATTTGCCTTTCATATATATATATATATATAAAGGAGAATTCAACGTTCCGTATTGCATTAAGCTATAAAGGATCAAGAGATTACTCGTATGATTGAAAAGATTCATTTAAATGGAGCATAACATCAAACAAAACACGAAGTTTAAAAAGAGTGTAGATAGGGAGTTCAAAGTGGGTCAATGTGTATTCCTAAAACTCTAACCCTATAAGAAACATTTATTATAGAGGATAGATCATTTAAAGATTGTTCCCACGTACTATAGACCTTACTAAATCATTAAAAATATTTTTAGAGTAGAATACAAGTTGCAATTAACAATAACGCTATTAATCCATCCCACATTTCATATCTCTCAACTTATGAAGTACGTGTTTGACTTATAATTAGTCTCAATGGACCAAACACTAACTCTTAGACGTGTAGAAGAAATACCATTAGTGATTATAGATTGAAGTATAGTTAAATTTCATTGTAAGCATGTGATACAAGTACTAGTACACTAATAAATAAAAGTTAGATAATGTAATTTAGGATAACATGTTTACGTTATAAAAGAGAGTCTATGAAGAAAACATTATAGATAACATTTTTTAAGAAAGAGGCAAAGTTATAAGAAAAAGAACAAGAAGAGCATGGAAGAAAAGAAAATAAAACATTGTTGCACCGTTAGTTGTTTAAATATAAAATGCACTGTTTTGTACATACAAATTTAATAAATTTGGTGTACTTGTCTTATACTCAATGGCAAAGAATATCCTTCTTATAGTATTGTAAAGACCATATTAAATAGCTATTAAAAATGATATATTTTTATTTATCTCTCTCATCTTGCTAATTCTTTACACTCTGTCTCTCTAAACTTCTGTCAAACACTTATAAATCATTCATCTCTTTTTTCATTCTATTTTCACTTAACATTTGCCTTTCCCCCTAGGTCACCTATTAACAAAGCCTCCTCAATTTTTCTTCATCTATGATCTTTAAGGAATGGTCAATCTTTTAGGTCTAAGGGGATTATGGATAGTTTAAAACTTTGCCTATTGTTCACATGTTAGATCTTTTAGGACAATTTTTCATCTAGAACATTGGAAATTTCTTCCTATATCCATGCATTGTCTATTGTTGACATCTTAGGAAGATCAAATGCTTTTGTCTAGCTAATGTTTACATTAAGCTTTAGTATGCTCTCTTAAGAGCAATCATTGAATTTACTTTACATACAAAATAAAGGTGATCATTGGAGGTTATCTATAATATTGTAAATCTAAATTTTTTTAGATAACTTGTTACTTTTGGTGAACCTATTCTTATGTGTATATGGTCACAATTTAATAATTTATGCTTTTATATGTAATGCTATCAAATTTTTTGTACTATAAACTTATCACTTACTAAGTAGGCAAATACATCTATTTTTGGTAAGTAATATAACGGTGAATATAGATCAAATCTCATGAAGAAGCAATACATATCATAATGCACTATTAAATAATATAAGGATAATAAATAAAGAGATGATTTTTTTGTTTTTGAATAATAAAATATAAACTAAATATAAGCCTAAACAATAGTCGAGGGAATAAGTGATATGATAATTTATAAAAAACCTAATCAAATAGTTATTTTTAGATAAGTAATTCTCCTAGTAGTATCTTTGACTGTATGATTTAATTAACTTAGATTCGATATATTCTCTAGTCTGACAAATTTTTTAGTCACTAAAATTGCACTCGCTCAAATTACAACTATATACTCTTTCATTAGTTAACTCGTATCTTTATCATTGCTAACGCCTCTTTGAATGCATTACATTACATTAAATCATGTTGAAAGTTTTACCTTAAAACTCAGAAGATTATATAGGTCCCCTTCAAGAATATTGTTCAACCCTCTCTATCTAATCCAAGTTCACTTATAAGAAGGCTCTTTCACATCATCCATAAGTCAATTAAGATCAGATTTAGATATCATTATGAATAAATAATCATTAAGACCAATCAAAGATAGCATATAAAAAATATCACATATTATAAATCAAATCAAATAAATCCATACAAAAAACACTAGATTTTTCCTTTTTTAAACTTACAAAATTGTTTAGCTGAAATACACATTCAATATAACAGAATCAAAAGGAAAAACTATAGAAATTATGAAAAAATTAAATCTAAATGAATTCTCAATTTTTACTAACAACTGAGTTTATTGAGATGGTAGTCAAAACTTGATTTCTTAGGGACAAATAGCTTAGAATCAATTCTTTAAAGGTTAAAGAAGCCTTCTGATGGCTAACCACAGGTTTTGGAGAGAATAAATATGTCTAATATATGTTTTCTCCAAAATACAAGTCCTATAAAAATTAGTTTGAGGCATGAACGTAGCTTAAACCATGAGCTTTATTATTTTTTTGGGTGATGAATATAGCCTTTAGTATAATCATGTCTCTTAATTATATTTTTTTGGTTGATGAGCTTTATTATATCTTCTTGTTCCTTTGAGATTAATATATGACCTTTATCACGATCGTGTCTTTTAATTATGAATCTTATTGTTTCTTCTCAAACTTGCAAACAATTACCAATATGATCACGGCTCAAGTCGTATCACTGACTATAAGGATGTAGGCTGGCATAATAGCATGGGGCAGACCGTATTCCTCCTAGAATTGTAATTTTTTCATGATTTTATTTGAAATGGACGTAAATTCTTAATTAATATTATCCTAAGTCCAATTTGAACAATTACCTAAAAAGATATTAATAACTAAGTAAAATAAATTAATTTAGCATTAAGATTAAGCAAAATAATTCATTTAGAACATATATTATTTTTATGTGATCTGCTTCCTTAGAATGATTATAAATCACTTTCTTCATTGTTAACACCTGTAAGATGTGTTCTGAAGACTCTCTCCCCTTTGATGCTATTAGTCCTAAACTAAAACTAAATTAAGACTAATCAACCTCTTTAAATTAGGTTTCTGTGTCTATTTATAAGTTATTTATGTAAGAAACATACATTGGGATATGAATCTTTTGTAAACTCAATAACTTAAAACATGAAAGTTACATATCTCTTTTTTAGCTTTTCATAACTACTTGAATAATCTCAGTTAGAGTTTGTACGAGAAACTTATTACTAATTTAAGTAGTAGTAATTACATTATTTTATAAATCTATCTGAAGAGAGGTACATGCTTTAATTGCCCATGTCTTAGACCATGGATCTCTTAACTTCCTTTAGGAGAAGGATATGGGCTCAGATATATTTGTTTCCTAGATTGTTGTTCTTTCTATTTCTTTTCTGGCATGCACTTGATTTAAGGTATGGTTATATCCCAGTTTATATCACTCTTCAAAGTTTCTCCATACCATTCAGTCCCTCTTTAACTCATATTTTAGGTTGTGTCTTCTTTTACAATTAATCCATAATAAAGAAAGATTGGTATATAGGTTTGGGCAAGGTTATGCTCAATAAAAATTTGTGATTTGTCCATTTTTTCTTACAGTTCTTCAATCACATTTATTAACAATTATACCCGAAATGTCAATGAATGCACGTACAATTATTTTCATGTGAAAAAATTTCACTATTCACATGTATGTGTATGACGCATTGTGCATGAGTGTGCAAATGCATTTCTAAGTTCTCATTGATCACTCATATTTACAATTCTAACCTTCCCACAGGTAATGGGATGTGACAACTCTCCCCTCCTTAAAGAAATTTTGTCCTCAAAATTCTTACCTGTTTGGTCAAACAGGTTGGGATATTGTCTCCTCATATGCTCCTCTGTCTCCTATGTTGCTTCCTCAGTTGAGTGGTTTCTCCAAAGGACTTTCATCAATGGAATGACTCTGTTCCTCAACTGCTTGATCTGTGATCCAACAATCTTGATCGGCTCCTCAATATAGCATAAGTTACCAGCAATCTTAATCTCCAGAGTCGGTATCGCATGTGTCAGATCCGATCGGTATCATCAGAGCATAGTCACATGAAACACATTATGCAATTGAGACATCTTATTCGGTAAAGCCAACTTATAGGTCAAAGGTCCAATCCCCTCAATGATCTTATAAGGACCAATGTACCTAGGGCTTAACTTACCCTTTTACTGAATCTCAAAAATCCTCTGCACGCTGACACTTTTAGGAATACTTTTATCTCCCATACTGCACTCCATATGACGTCGATGTTGATGTGCATAACTCTTCTGTCTATCCTGAGTCACTTTAATTCAATTTCGGATCAACTTCACCTTATCCACTGTATCCTGTATCAACTTTGGGCCTTCAACCATTCTCAAACCCCCTTCATCCCAATATAGTGACGACTGACATTTTCTACCATACAGTGCCTCATACGATGCTATTATGATACTACTGTGGTAATGGTTATTGTAGGCAAATTCTATCAATGCTATATATGTTGGATCAGAAAAAGAAAGCATGCTTTATTTGAAGAAATGGTAGATTTCAAAACTTTTAAGAAATCATTTTGCAGCAGAAGCAATATATCCAAATCATCATGCCAATCCATATATGATATGGTATAAGGATAGTAAAAATATGAACAAGATGTAGAGTATTACCGACTCCTTTGCTACAGCTTTAAATCCTCGTTGCGCTATCCTCTCCTTCATCTTGTATCCAAATCCTTTGCTTTTGAATCTTTTTCTTTAGCAATCTATCTTCTTCCTTGTTGCTATATCCTCAACCAATTTGATTTACCTCTTGTTCTTCAAGGACAACTAGGTTAACAAAATCCTTTGGTGGAAAAGAAGAAGAAATATTTAGAGGAGATTTTCTTAGAAGAAGATGAACAAAAAATGAAACTCTTTCACTTAGCAGTTTCGGTTCTACCTTGCATGAAAGGAGAGAAGGTGTGAACAACATGCAAGATGTCTTGGTGTGAACAACATGCAAGATGTCTTTCTTCCCACCCAATTTCAGTTATGCATGAATGGAAGAAGAGAGAGGCATCCAATGTATCACTTCTTTCACTAATCAATCATAAAATTGCCAATAAATGAGACTCTCTTCATTTATCTTTAAAATGGCTATATGAAAAGACTATAACCTAAAATTGAATAAGCAAT
>JANZLX010000008.1:33159988-33183448 GCA_025531955.1 Erythroxylum orinocense | reverse complement strand
TGTCAAATTCTCTCAACCTTACTCTTCTATAACTGTGATTTAGTTTTGTTACTTACGCAAGTTGTTAGAGAATTATTTACGAACAAAAAGTTTTGGTAAAAAGAATAAGTTGTATTCTAAAAAGAAGGGTTAACGAAAAAGAATTCACAATTCAACCCCCTTCTTGTGTAGTTAAATATCAATTACTAACGTGTGATTCACTTCAGTATAGACCCAAGCCTGGGACTGCGATCGGTTGCCCCGCCCCTTAGTCCTCCTAGAAGTACTCCCAGATCTCACTCTGCCTCAACCTCAGCCTCTCTGTCCAGATCCACCACCTATGCTCTGTTGGATCGTAGCATCACTCCCTACTCACACCAGACTGAGCACCCAAAGTAGCAGGACAATCCCTGATCTGGTGGTCCATGGATTCACATTTGAGGCAAGCTCCAGTCAACCTCCAACACTTACCACCATGCCTCCTCTCACAATGCTCACAAACTAAAACCTGACTTTGTACTGCATCCCCTCCACTGCCAGTCTGTGAAAATCTACCTCTTTGCCCAGATCCTGATTGCCTGGATCCATCTGATGATCTGAAGGCTCTGTTTTGGTGTTTACTAAAGCTCCTGCCAGAAATTCCCTGACTCTTACTAGGCCTCTTCCCTCTGGATCTCTACCCAGCTCTCTCTCAATAACTGCTCAATCCTGTTAGAAGCAGCTCTCAGCTCAGTGATATTACTTAAGTTTAAGATGGTCAATCTTGCTCTGATCTCTTTATTAAGGCCATTCTCAAACCTCCTACATTTGTCTTCTTCTGTAGGAATCAGAGCAGTAGTATAGCCAATTAGCTCATTAAACCAGATCTCATAATTTGCCATTAACATCCTACCCTACTTCAATTTTAGGAACTCCTTCATCTTACTATCCAAATAGACCTTGGGCATTTAGTTGTCTTTAAAGACCCTCAGAAAGTCTTCACACTTCAACTGGCAAAACCTGGTGGTACTGTCTAGAATAGTCTTCCACCACTTTTATGCTGGAACCTGTAGTAAAGACACTGCATAATTGAACCTGTCATCAGGCTCGTAGTCCATCCGATCAAATACCCTTTCTGTCCTCTCTAACTATCCCTCTGCCTTAGCAGGATCTGTGTTAGACACACCGCCCTCATGAGTAACGGGCCCAACATCCTAAGAGACATCTGAATGTGTATCCCACAAGGGTGATGTGCCCCCATCAGGAAAAACATTAAAACTATACATTATTCCTATTTCTAAACCTAATTTGGAAAGCCCGAACTTGAATTTCAATTATACTTGTTCAGAACGTAAGAGGCTCTATGTCTTTAGTTTATTTAGAGACAAGAATTATCGCATTTGGAGAACCCATAACAAAGTTATGACTACTACCTTGTAAGGTTATTTCAGCAAACCCTTATTAGCCAAAAATTTATTATGGAGGGATAGAAAAACGCATTAGGAATCTATCGCTATAAGAATCACTTCCTTTGGAGGTCGGATGATGAAGTTATGGCCAAAGGAATCAAATATGTCCAAATTGTTAATCATATTGCCCTGTCTTAGGGAAATTAGCATAATTGTCCTTAGATATTACAAATTAGGATAATGTTAGGTCGCCTTGATGGAAGACTTCGAGATCTACAACTTTTATGAAGATACCGAAGACATATTCTATCTTCTGAAGGGTCAAAATTAGAGCAGACGATAGCAAGAAGGTAGATGAAGCAAAAGCAGACGAATCAAAAAGGTAAACAAATGTGGAAAGTAGACGAAGCAAAAGGCAGACGATAGCATGAGGCAGACGATAGTGAGAAGTAGACGAATGTGGGAGCAAACGATAGCATGAGATGGATGAATGCGAGAAGCAGACGAATGCGGGAGCAGAAGATAGCATGGCCAGCTTAAGACGATGCAACGCTTAAGACAAATATGGTAAACTTAGGACGAAATAAAGTCAACTTAAGACGATGCATCCTTACAGATGATACAACTTTACAAATGATGTATCCCTACAGATGATATGACGTCATCATAGATGATGTGATGTCATCACAGACGATACAACTTTACAGACGAATCATACTTACATACTATATCACTTGATACTCCTAAGCAATTCCCCTTCTAAGGACCCTAACTTTTGAACATTTGGGTCAAAAGTTTCCTACTATATACCATTGGAAAGCTAAGAGAAAGACCTATAACTTTTTAGAAGGCACAATTGCCTATTTCTACCTAGATTGATGCAGATCTTTCCCTGAAGTCCGAACACTAACTTTTGCCTTACGCAAACTAAACGATGAAATGTATAAACTTGAAAGAAAATCATGAGCCAAATGCAAATCTTATTCCATTGACATAAAAAGGTAAGAGTTTTTTAAAAAGCTTTAGAGGACATTTCGAGCCGCAATTACAATAAGGTCTCAAAATCCCCAAAATACAAAAATTACATAAATTATGAGTTGCTCAAAATGCAACTAAAGCCTTGCGTTATAGAATTTACTTCAAATACAAAATGTCTCAAAAGTGGAGTGATGCCTTGGTTATTGACTACTCAATCTCTTGCTCATCACCTGTTTATGGGGAGGAAAAAAGGGGGTGAGCTTAATGCTCGTGGGTATTAATTTTATAATTGGTAACAAGCAAAATCATTTATAAACCATTTTCAGTGCAGAAATTCATGTGTATGCAAATTATGAAGGCATCATTCTTATCAACTTGTCATGAACACATAAACATATCAAATGGTTTAGGTAAGTCTAAAAACATGACGCACTACACATTTCCATATGATGGTCTTGCGTAGCTATAAACTTGAGCGAGTTCGTGAAGGAGCACCGTCACTAGTGGGCAGGCGAAAGAAGTCTATACTTGATCAACGTGCACATGACGAGTCTTGAGGGACTACCGCAAACCCACATAACACATATATTTCGAAATCTTGTAAATTTGTTGCCCAAATTGGCACATTTATGAAAACATGATTTTTCATATGCTTGCTATATCTTAAAAACCACTTCCGAAATATGGTTTCATAAACATGCATCTTTTTAAAAGGACCCTTTTCAAAAGCTTTTCATCAATCATAAACACAATTTATGCAGCAATCATATAGCACCAACTTACAACATTTAGAAGGCAATAAATGCACATGAATGAGGTAGTTAAAAAATCACTTACTGCCATTTCTTGAAAGAGCTTTAATGTCTTATTACTTAATCATAAAAGTGAAACCCACCTTGAATTTCCTTGCTTAATAACTTGGTTTAAGGATGTCTTTCCTCTTGCTCCTCTTTTCTTTCTTGATTCCCTTTTTAAGATTGATACATTTTCCAAATCAATAGGAATTTCAAATGAGTACCCAAAGAAACATATGTATACAAATTGATCCTAGAACACTTAAACCCATGCATTTTCTAATCTCTTTGAATCCAAAACTCTTCCAAATTTTAAAGCATTAAAAATGCTCTTACCTTAAATCTTTACCAAAGAAGAAATGTTTGGTTCAAAAGAAAGCTCTTGTCTTTCTCTATCTTTTTCCTTCCTTGTTCAACCTCAAAATCTCACTAGAAAGCTTAGGAAAAGAAACACTAGCTCAACTGTCTTCTTTTCTCTCCAACCACTCAAACTCACTTCCTCTTTATTTCTCATCTTCTTTTCATGCTCTCTCTCTCTTCTTTCATTCCTCACTAACATTTTTTTCTTCTAAAATGTTAGACAACAATTCCATCTTCCCAATTTTCCCTTCCTTATAAGCTTATTCCTTACTAAACTTAAGTGATCTTCGAAACTACCCTCGAATATTCTTATTAACTTAGCATTTTAATTTCATAACCCTATAATTCATTTTAAATCATGCTTAATAATTAAAAGAATTCAAAGGATAACAGTCTGTGCTGCCATAGAAGTCCACATCTCCCTGCTTCTGTAGCCTATCATATCTTCTCTCCCTTCTCTTGGGAACTCTAAGAGGCATCTCCTCTAATTGAGGCATTGAGGACTCTCTATTGGCTCCTACCGATCCTTGGTCAGCTGGTTGATCAATCTAATCACCTAGAGTAGATGACTTATAACAAACAATAACTTCAATCTTTATCTGCATTTCTTACGATATTTCATGCCTAACATTCCTATATGTCACAAAAGATGCCAACCATACTTTGATATCATCTAAATATAGCGTTCCCTTACCACAGGGTACACACCAGAACGCCCGGAGGTGATTCTGGTATATATCCTACGATAAGGGCGAGCTACGATCGACACTACATTCACTTCACATGGCATCGTATCATTAACCACTTATAAAGCATCAATAGAAAATCACAATATTTTAAAACCAACTTTTTCCTCATTTCATTTCCCAAAATTGAAAGTCTACATTTTGTCTTTTAACATTTACTATATATACATCAATAAAACCTAGTATAATAATACTACATGAATGAGGAAAATATGTACAATCTAACTAATCTGTCCAAAAATCCTAGTTGACAGACCTTTGAGCCATGACTTCTCTTGCCAATCACAATCTACATAACTAGTAAAGCATCTCAAAAGATAGAGTCGAACCCCAGTCTTAAAAGGATAACGTTGTTATTTAGGTGAGTTTTGCGAGCTCAATGAGGTAACCATCATTGATAGTTCACTCAATTCATGCAACACATCATTTCGTATAACATATAATCACATATTACACTTTACATAAGTATCACATTTTCACTTAACCATAAGCAAATTTCACATTTCAATCGATCAAACAAAAATGCATGTGAAATGCTTATGAGACACTTTCCAATTATTATGTTGTTGTGACCGAATGCCGAAACTATCCCATATCCATTTTGGATACTAGGCTCATTAATAACTGTCCCTTATCCAATGAGGATACAGGGCTTATTATACATAGTGAGCCTTAGGCTCTTAATCATTTTTTGAGCTCGAGGCTCTTTCCAAACGTTGAACTTTAAGCTCTAATCGGTGGCTACTCTGGTCATAACTCTCATTATCTGATCATGTATTCATGTATGGAATGCATTTCACATTTTCAATCAATCATATCATAACACAATTAGTTCTTCACATTCACATTCAATCAGCACTTCATTATACATTCCCAAAATCACAGTCATCGAACCTTTTGTCCGGAATCAACAATCAAACCACATTCATTCAATCATTTCAAAACAGAAATTAAGCAAACAATAATTGAGAGAAACCATCAAGGTTACTCATCAACTGCTCCTGAAGCTAGTGTGTAGAAGTTCTAGCAACGTCTGGAGGTTGACGTTTTAGTTGCTCCTCTATATTAAACAACATACACATGTATCACAATTTGTACAATCATAAGTGTCTAATAATGCACATGAATGAAATGAAATATGTACAATGCATGTTCATGAAAATCCTGGGTATTATTCCATCAATTTCATAACAAAACTCATCTAAATATAATTTATACTTAGGTTTATGCCTCGCTAAAACCATTAATTTCACAATTCATTTCTTATTGAATCACTTCAGATTTTTTTTAAGTCACATTTTCAGGTCTACTACTCACATTCAATCGGAAAGTGAAACTGATGTAATTTGGTCATACTCTCTTCTAGAAAAGTGTTCCTTTATGTCATATGATTCCATTGACACTAAAATAACTCAATTTGGTTCAGTAAATAGGAAGATATACCTCAAACATTTTTTGACTGTTCTTATCCAAAAATAGTGTACTATAACCAAATTACATCTAGAAATTGAACATTTTAAAGACTGAATAAAAATTCAGCTTCTTCATATAATTTGTATTCCTATTTCTCGAGGTTACTCCAAATGAAAAATCATCTCATTTGGAATCATAAAGGTCCAAATATAATCAAAACACTGAAGTATGTTCAGTAAAAATAATCCTATTTACGTTGTTCCAACAGATTCACACACTTTTATTTAATCAGTCTTTTTCAAATCAACACCAATTAATAAAAATGTTCATGGAGAGAAAGAAAAATGTGTTAGGAATCTATTGCTTTAAGAATCACCTCATTTGGAGGTAGGATGATGAAGTTATGGCCAAAAGAATCAACCATTTTTATGTCCTCAATCATATTGAACCTATGCTGGAACGATTGCCATAACTTTCACAAAATATGTCATATTGATGTCATTTTAGATGGTTTGAAAGAGAACTTCGAGTTCTACAACGTTCAAGAAGAACATGAAAATAGATTTTACCTAAAAAAGGGTCAAAATTGCTATTTACTGTAGCTGTCCCAAGAATATCCATTTAACGAACATACATGTCCGTATAACGTACATTGACTGGTTGGAGGTGCTTTCCAGACCTGAGAATGTTCGTTTAATAGACATGGACTAGTTTGTGGACCTTTTTAGACCCGAGAAGGTTTGTTTAATGGACTTAATGTCAGTTTAACAGACATTTCTGACACAAAACTCCCTCTAAAGCCTCTCTAATGGTTCCTACATCCATTCTAACATCATAATCACCCATAATCTTCTCAAATTCACCTCTTCTAGTGCAATACCACTTCATATCAACTCAAACACCAACTTTGTTTCATTAAAACTTCTAATCTATACTCAAATGATTCATTATATTCAACTACATCTCATCATTCAAAATTTCTATCATTTTTCCATAACATATCTTATTCCTAAGTATCAAACACTTCATATTCAAAATTCATCATTTCAATTTGATGACTACTTCATGTATACCTCAAATTTAGCTCAAAATCATCCATACCCAATTCATATTCCCTATTTGTTCATAAACACCCAAAATAGAACAAAAACATATACATTCATCCACAATTTTGCTGCATCCAGTTCTCATTTTCATATCACAATTTAAGACACTTAAAAGCCGAATTTAAATTTGATGACTTCATAAGAAAGGTAGTCATATGTCGCTAGTTTAATCTAAATCAAGAATCAACTCATTTGGATAACTACAGAAGTTATGGATAAAACATAAAAGCATATTAGTGGAAATTTTCTGCCAACATTTTCCAGATTTTCAAACTTTCAACATTTTACATCTAACTCATCTTATAACTACCCAATTCAACTCAATAAATCACTCACAAAAAAATCATGATCTATAATTGATCATTAACTAAAAACAGAGCATATATATTTACCCATTCATAAGCAATTTTCTACACTCATCCAAACACCACTTTGATGATCATTCAACTTCCAGCACATCTCTATAACAAATTATGGGTCATTAAAGATCATTCACAATTATAAAAACAAGAAATTTAAATAGATTTTTCACCATCTAAGTCACATATACACAACTCATATAATCAAGTCATGAATCCCACATTTCTCATCATTCTAGTTTCATTTTAACAATACCCATAACATTTAAAGCATAACTTACTTGATTTTACTTCAAATTCTTAAAAAAAAAACACTAGCCCTAGCTCCCAAGCATCACACATTCATCATCTTCTTGAATGAGGTAAGGATAGGTTTTCTTGTGGCAATGAGGAAGAAGATAGCAAATATGCTAGTAGTAAATCAAGGAAAGTGTAATCTTTAAATTTGAGGTGGTAATGATTGAAGAAAACAAAAATGATGAGGGAGGAGAGAAGAGAGTCTCAAAGATGAAGATGGGAAAAGCCAAAAAAACACACCAAATGGACTTTTAATGAGAAGCAACATGGAAGGCAATAAAAGTGGCTTAAAAAAACTTAGTGGACTTAAGACATTGTTTGGCAAGTGACAAAATTCTTATAGCTTAAATCCAATTTCTATTCTAATTGTCTCCTAATTTTTCAAAGGCACTTGATAATAAATCCTACAATCTTTTAGCAAAATTTTCATTGCCATTGGACAGTAATTTCTACTACCATTTATCATTTGTCTTGCCATTTGGCATTTTTTCTAGCTCAAAAATTACCCCAAATTTTTAGAAATTTTTCTAAAATTCTTCAAAAATTCTAAATCAACAATTACACTCTCCAAAATAATTTTCAATACAAACAAATAACAATTCTCAATAATAATCACATTTATAAACAATTATAACCAGAATGTCAATGAATGCATATACAATTACTTTCATGAGCAAAAATTTCACTATTCACATGTAGATGTATGACACATTATGCATGAGCGTGCAAATGCATTTCTAAGTTCTCATTGATCACTCATATTTACAATTCTAACCTTCCTACAGGTAATGGGATGTTACATTTCCAATTTGTCAGCTCCTTGAACACCTCAATAGAATGGTATAGCAGAGAGGAGAAATAGGTCTCTATTGGAAATGGTAAGATCAATGATGTCCTATGATAGCCTTCCAGAATCGTTTTAGGAATATGCCATACAAACGACAGCATATCTTCTTAATTTTGCTCTATCCAAATCAATGCCTAAAATACCTAGGGAGTTGTGTACTGGCCGAGTACCTTCATTGAGGTACTTAAGGACTTGGGGCTGCCCAGCTCATTTTGTAAAGCCTGAATCCACAAAAATGGAACCAAGGTCAGAACTATGTTTGTTTGTAGGATATCCTATAGTAACTCAAGGTTATTATTTTTACAGTCCTCAAGATAAGAAGGTATTTGTGTCGAAAAATGCTACCTTCTTAGAGGAAGAGTTTGTGAGAAATCACAAAGGAAGAAGTAAAGTAGTGCTAAAGGAGTTGGCTATTTCATCCAAACCAAGAGTTGTTTTGGATATGACAGAACTAGATGTCAAAATGGATTCAAGAGTTAAATCGGAAGTGCAACCTGAACATCAAGTTGTGCCTAGACGTAGTGGGAGGGTTGTGAGACAACCAGACAGGTATTTAGGTCTAGGAGAAGGCTTAACTGCCATCTTAGACCAAGAAGAAAGGGATCCTATTACGTATTCTCAGGCTGTTAATGATGTTGATGCAGAAAAATAGCTCAAGGCGATGGAATCAGAAATATATTCCATGTACACTGATAAATTCTGGGTCCTTGTAGATCTACCACTAGATCTAAAAGTCATAGGGTGTAAATGGATCTATAAAAGGAAAAAAGGATCGGAAGGAAAGGTAGAAGCCCAAATGTTCATTTAGAAATGTGCTAGACTTTGGTTTAATGTAATTGATTAGATTAATTATATTAAAACAAATATTTTTAAAGAAAGGAGTAGTAATTTCGGTTTTATTAGGGCTGAATGTGCATCTGCACATTTGACATTAAATTGCTAAATAAAGATGGTATTTATTGTGGTTTATCATCATTAAATGGAGTTATGAACTTGCCATTAAATGGTTTAATGGTTATCTTTTAATGTTATCATATAACCTATTAGCATTCATTGGATTAAAGAAGAAAGATGTGCATTGGATGGACTATCTTCCTTCTTTCATCTTCCAAAACTGAAATTGGCAGGTCATATTTAGGTTAATAGTCTTTTCATATGGCCATCTTAAGAGATAAATGAGAGGAGTCTCATTTATTGGCTACTTTATGATTGATTAAAGAAAGAAGTGATGCATTAAATGCTATTCTCTTCTTCCTTTCCATGCATAACCAAAATTGAGTGTGTAAAAATGTGTTCTTGTATGGTTTAACTCTCTCTCTCCTTTCATGCATGAGTGAGCTGAAATTTGCAAGAGAAGAGTATCATCTTTAGTTCATTTGTTCTAAGAAAAATCTCCTCCGAGCATTTCATCTCCTTTCCCACCAAAGGATTTTGTTAACCAAGTTGTCTAAGAAGAAAAAGTTCTAGATCAAGTTGGTTGAGGATACAACAACAAAGAGAGGATAGATTGACAAAGGAAAGGATTCAAAAGCAAAGGCTTTGGATATAAGAAGACTGAGAGGATAGCGTAGCGAGGAATTAAAGTTGTAGCGAAGGAGTCGATAATATCACTATCTTGTTTATGTTTATTATTATCCTTATACCATATCATATATAGATTGGCATAATGATTTGGATATATTGCTTCCGCTGTAAATAAGATTTCTAAAAAGTTTTGAAATCTACCAGTTCTCCAAATAAGGCATGCTTTCTTTTTCCGATCCAACAGCCTCTCCCATAAATTGATTAATTCTCTTTAGGAATTTCCATTGTTACATTATTCGATTATTGTTTGTTTGTTTAATTTAGTTTTCTTTTTAGTTTAATATTCGAATTTAAGTTTTAAACAAAGCACAACCTAAATTAATTGGTGCCTAAGTACAATCTCCACAGGACAATATCTGCCTTTTACTACAAGTAACGATGCTTATACTTGCAATTTTTAGCTTAAAACAAGTAATTGGTTTTGCAAATCAACATTATCTAAGCTTTAAAATAAGGTTATTAAATTAAAGAAAATGATCTCATTTTGAAGAAGAAGAAAATAAGTTTAACGGAAATTTTTCTGAAAAATAAGTAAGAACTAATGTTATTTTTAGTCTTTTGGTATTAATTGTAAAATTAGTAGAAAACAAAGCTCCAGTAAAAAAAATCTTATTTAACAAGAATACTAAAGTTAATAAAATGAAAAATTGTAAGAAAGAAGGATATACTTAAAAATTTATAATCAAAAGGATTTATTAACAAATTAGGCTTGATTTGGAGTCTAAAAAGATGTATCGAATTGAATTTCTAAATACATTTTTCAATAAATTAGGGCCTTATTTCAAGCAAAATCATCTTAAACTTAAATTAAAGAAAATTTCATAAAAGAGATTACTAATAGGGGTGACAATAGGCCGACCTTAGCCCAGCCTAAACCTGTCATTTTGGGTTTGGGCCAACTAGGCCTAATTTTATTTTTAATTTTAAAAAATCTAAACGACGTCATTTTGAGTTATCGGGCCTTGGCAACCTAAGCCCGAGTTCAAGCCCTGCCACCCGGACCCTGCCACTCAGGTGATTGGTATGGTAATTTTGTCCTCAATCATACAAGCAGTGACGATTCCATTATCTAGACCCCTAATTTGAAGGGTTACTTCTCAAATTCTTCATGCCATTTAATCCTCAGTGGCGGATCTCTTGAAGTTACTTGGCATGCACTCCCCTGGAAAAATTCTCTCGACCTACAAGCTTTTATAATCACATGGCTTTTGATAAAAAATAGGTTACCGACGAAAAACAGATGGTATGGCCAACACGGCTTAATTTGTGAATTTTGTAGAGAGCTTAAGGAAGAATGGAAGCATCTTTTCTTTACTTGTACTTTCTCGAAAGTTGTATGGGGACACATTCAACTTGTGCTAAAAATAAAGAGTCAAGCATAGGATTGGGAGCAAACTTTAAACAGGATTATTTCAATCTTAAAGCCTGGTCAACCGAACACAATCTTTATCAAAGCGCTTTTCTAACTACCATCTACTCTCTGTTGAAATAGAGGAATAGAAAACTTTACAAAGGCGTTGGAGAAGATAAATATCAAGTTGTAGATCGAAGCATAAATTGGATTCGAACAGCGATCATTCCCAAAAGCGTGGAACACCACCTTACACTTATTATCAGAAGGAAATGGCATCCGTAAAATATTTTAATAGTCCTCCGTTCTTTTTCTTTTGTAACTTGCACTGGAACCTAAGTGTAAGGCTTCTATACGAAAACATTGTAACGTTGTAATAGTTCCACTATATTTAATGCAAATTCATTAAATTTTCAAAAAAAAGTTAGAAAAAAGTATTTAATAACGATAAAACTCAGTGTTCTGAAACTCGAACCGGTCATCGAACCGGTGGCCTTACTGGTCACCGGTTTGACCGGTTCGACTGGTTGACGTAATAATTATAAAATAATTATATATGATATTAAAAAATATTTTTTAAAAAAATTGTCTGACCGGTCCGACCTGTCAATTGACCAGTTTTGACCGGTTCAGACTGGATCAATTGATGACCGATTTTGAAGGCTAAATCGGGCCGGACCACTGACCGGTCACCGGTCGAACCGATCGAACCAACCGGTCCGGTCCAAATTTCAAAACAGAGATAAAACCAGTAGAAGTATCAGTGATGCCACAGGTAAATCATTGTAAGAGTTTTAGCCAAGTGATACGGTAATTTTCATACTGTACCTGATACATGGGCCCATGGTCCAGTCACTGGAGCCTAGGTTGTGGACTTTAGGTCGAGCCGGGCGAGTTTGGGCTCTTTGTCATCCCTAATTATGAACTAAGTTTGTCCTGTACAAGATAAGGATTTACTATGCTCGACCTTCTATAAATATCTATGTTCAGATCTAATGAAGAATTCTTAGTTAACCAAAAACTTTGTCTGTTCAGATATATTATTTGTAGCTTTATGACTTTTATATTGACTCATGTCTCTGCCAATTATTCAATACGTTTCTTTTAACTTAGAAAAAAAAAGGGTTGATGACCAAATAGGTGGAAAGCTGTGCTCCCCATGGACTAATGATCTTTACGTTTTGGAGCAAAGGTTTCGGCTTTAGACTTTTGGGTGTTGAAACCGACACTTCCGTCATGTGGGAAAAGGAATTATGGCCTTTTGGCTTCCATTTTAATCTTGAATTTAGAGGGCTTTAGGTACAAGGATAAAGGAAAATTTTGCAGAACTTAGGTGTAATTTATTGGTGATTGAGATATCCTCCCCAAGTCCATAGAAAATAATATTACTTGAAGATATTTGTCTTATTTAACTCCACCTACAACTTTTTATTTTGGCATACTCATTTATGAGTACATCACGAGTTAAAGCTAATTAGTTGGAACTAGTTAGCCGTAGCCAAAGCCAACTGAACTTTACTTTAATTAACCTTCTGTTTAGTTAGGGTTATATCATAATAGTTATTTTTTCTGTAGATCTTTTTTTGAAAAGAATTTTTCTAAGAGGTCAGTTAACTGCTATTTAAAAAATTTTTTTTTAAAAGAACTTCATATAGTAGATTTTTTGGTAACATAAACATAAAAAATACTTTAATTTTAACTATATTTTAATTTGTAATAAAAATTATGTATACATATAAATATTATTTAAAGTATATTAAACAATATGCAAAACACAATATATTAATTATTATATAATTTTAAACCAAAATATATTTAACCAAATCTTTTATATAGATTATAACATAAGTAAACTAATATTAAAATAAATATTAAAATATATGAAAAAAGTCAAATAATATTATATAAATCTCAAAATAAATATTCAAATTGAATAAATAGTTAAATATATAATAAACGGGAAGATGAGTTTGCGGGTATTGTAAAAATTACGTATAAAATATAAGAGAACCTAATCAAGACTCATTGATCATAAATAGAACTAGGGGACTATAATAAATACCCAATTAACCTAAATTGGAACAAATTGGCTACAATTAAAATCTAATTTGAACTTGATTAAGCCAAATCACTTAAAAATTTGAAATCAATTAAGAAGTAACTACAACTTATGAAAAATAAAATATTCTCAATTATTAAATAACAATCAAATTCAAGACAAGCGAAAGAAATTAATCATAACAAATCTGAAAATGATTAAGGTAAGAAAACGAGTTTGAATCAATATGTGATTATAGGTTGGAATGATTTCGTAAACGTATTTACAACCCACCACAACACTGGTTCAATCTTTGACTAGAGAGGACATTTTTGAGTTTGGATAAGAACGCGAGTGAAAGCTTAAAGGTAGTCATCGGGAGACGGCTAGTAAAAGTAGTACATTAGTCCAATCGCTTTGGCTTGCAATTGTGAACCTGTTTCTGGAAACTCTTAATAACCCCAAACCTCCACAGAGAGCCGCTGCTACCTCAAGCACCTCTTATAAGGTGTTTGAACAACATATATATATACACTTAATCCGCCTTATCTGAACTAGACAAGTCATGCGAGTTTTATGATTTCATGGAAGATCCCAGAATAATATGATAATATTTGAAGTTAATAATCCAGAGTGTAGTCCACAGAGTTAATTGCGCTACAATATACAAAACCAATCCCAAAAGATTTCAAGAAAATCTCACCATAACTTGATCTCCAGAACATGATGGGGTTGGCTAATTGCCATTGTTGTCAATGGTGTTTATGTTCATGCAAAGAAGCAATGGATACAACTCCCAGCTTCTGTAGATTCAACTTGACAACCGTGTCCACGAACATCATTGTGTCCTCGGCGGTGTTCCCCTCTGGTATGTCCACAACATAGGACTCTAAAACGATGGTGTAGACGTTCCCTTCTTTGTTGAACCCGTTCACCGATGTAACTGACCTATAATTTTTAAGCCTGTGGTCTCCCCCAATAACCCTAAAGCTCAATATGTGCTTCTCATCATCCAGAATCTCTAGCCTTTCGGTGCTCGTAGATGCCGGCAGACCAGAAACAACTGTGACCTCTCTGACGCTCCCCACATCACCATCACCTATCATCCTGCAACTCTTGATGAAATGCTTGTACTTTTGCGGGCTGCCGAATCTGCGAACGAATGGCCACACAATATCGGCGGGAGCATCAATGCGTTGTGTGATGAGTGCAGTGCATGTATTTGGTGCTGTCTCAAACTTGTGGTCTGTGTCAATCAAGTGCTTGAGCTCCATAGACTCCTCCTGGGTCAGAACTTGTTCACGTGCTTGGTTGGGTTCCATTGGTAAGGAAATGGACCCGCTCCGTGTGATTATTAAATCAACTAGGGAATCAAAATCTTGGCATGCAAGCAGAGGGAGAAATGAAATGAAGAAGATAAAAAGTCTTCTTTTCTCAACTTTGATAGGATAGAGAAGGAACGAATAAAAGGGATGCAAATGGATAATATGACCCTCTGAGTAACCTACTTGTCAGTTGTCTTTACCTTATGAACAAGATAATTGAGGAGCAGAGCATGCCGTGTTTTCTTAAAGTCTTAAGCATATATTTGTAGTTAATCTCTTTTTTAGTTTGGTTTAGTTAAAATAGAATATGTGAAAATTCAAATGAACAGTATGGCAATATATATAAACCAATGTCCTTTCATACAATTTTTCAATTCCACTTGTGTGAAAGATATGCTTTAATTAATGTGCATTAGTGATACTGTCCCATTATAGTATGTTTTTTTGTTGGAGATTTTAAAAGTTTGCAACTTTGGTCAGCTTAGATCAGAGTGCTTAGATCGTGCTACATTTATACAGATATGGGCATAACGGGCATTGATTCCTGGAGTCAAGTCAAATTTGCCATGATTGAAATAGGAATCAGGGGCAGAAAGGTAAATTAACGGAAGTTGTCGCAATCGTTGAAAAGGAGGACAAGGGTGGGGTGAATCATGTGAGAATGAATCTGTAACAAACAAACTCGTCCGAACTCCAGTTTGCGTCATTCCTCCTTTTCCTGCCTCTTCTCTGGTTGGCTTCCTTTACTCGAACTTTCACTTCTTTTTTTTTGTTTACTTTTGCTTCCATTCCTCTACCTAATTCCTTTTTTCTGACTTCAACTATCGCTAGCTCATCCTATTGGCAATTCTATCATTTCCCTTACATTAAATGGGAAAGCAACTTTCATTTTTCTGAAACGCTGCTGTCAACCCGAGAACAAAATATGGGTCATATCAAATAATGCAATTTCAATTATTAATTGGTCAATGTAAAAGATTTTTTCTACAAAATTATTATGCCTTCCACTGTATTTGTAGTAGAATTCTAATCTTAGGAATGTCTTATGGTCAATCCTAATAGTAGTATAAGGAGAAATTCATCTTCTTTATTATTATTATTTTCACATCAAAAGTTAGTTTTTCTTTTGTTATACTCTTTCAAATTAATTTTTTATTCAATTTGACTAATTTATTACTTTGTACAATATAACAAAATAAGGCGTCTATTTTAGATTTAAAATTATAAAGAAAAACTTCTCTATCCCTTTCTCAATAAACCAGTCCATTTGGATTTGGTCCTTTTTAATTTAGTAGTCGGTAATGTTCTATAAAATCTTGTTTTTGAAGGACATATGTAATGAACATGATAAAAAGATATTGAAATGCATAAAATGAAGGGATTTATTCTGGGAGTGGAGTTGTTGGAGCAACGGGTAAGTTGCAATTTTGGGTAGGTTATATGGAAGACTTAAAAGGAGGTAGCTCGATGACTTCCTTAATATCCCAGTCTCCTTCCAAACACTTGGATGCAAGTGAGTTTCCTTCTTTACATAAGGCTAGGGTTATTAATAACTAAGAACAAACAACAAGCTAAACGAATTGAGTAAATCTTAGAGCAATGTAGTAGCTTCAAATACTCTAAGTGAAAAGCCTAAACATTTTCAATCTACTGTAATCCATGGCATTGTTACTCCTACCCTAGAGATGCTGCAAGAGGGTGCTAAACCTTGGGGAAATACATTGGTGGGATATTTTCTCAATAAAAGACCTGCATTTCTTCATGTGAAAAGATGGGCGCTTGATAGATCGGGAAGCAATGGGTTGACTAGAGTCTTGCTTATTGAAGAGGATACTTATCTCTTCAAATTCACCAATGTGTACAATTTGAACAAGGTAATGGAATCTAGTCTTTGGCTTATTGGGGGTCAACTATCGTTTGTTAAAAAATGGTCCCTTGGAATCAAGTTTGACAGATCTATAATAGAAACCATTTCTTTTTGGATTAACTTCTATAACATTCCATTAAAGTATTGGACCCTAGGTGGATTGAGCTCCTTAGGAATCTCAATGGGGAAGCCAATTACTCTTGATTAAGCTATAACCAAACTTGAGTAAATTTTTTATGAAAGAAATTATGGATAGGTGAACTCTAAGGATGAACTACCCGAGGTATTGCCTGTAATAAAATTGCAAATGACTAAAATAGGAATCCAACTTACCTATAATTGGAAACCTTAAATGGGAAAGAAAGCATGGAAACCAATAGGAAAAACATTCTCTTCAGGGAGTTACTTTGAACTTAGAGGGCTTGAAGACAACTCCACTTATAATAGGAGGAAATTTAGAAAATGGTTAACCAATAATGCCGACAGACTTGTCTACTAAGTTTCAGGCTATTAAGTAGGACAAGGTTATAGTACTTGTAGGAAAGCACAATGAAATAAGAGATTGTGAAAGTTTGAATCAGTTCCCAATTGCATTGACAATGAGGTGGAGAATCCTAACCGTGAAATTGCAGAAAACTCGTAATGGGAGTAGATTGAGCAATTACCTCTAATTGCCAACAGGAACTCAAGGAGGAAGAAAAGCAAATGAATAGAGGTAGCCATTAGTTCCCATCACCTATACCTATGCTTTTTTGGAATATAAAGGATATGAATGAACCAAATAAAAGACAGACTATTAAAGATATTATTTTGGAAAGACATCCTATCATTTTGGGACTATTAAAAACTATAATCAAAGCTCACAAGCTTCAAAACTCTAAAAGATTTCTAAACAAACATTGGGATTTTGGATCAAACCATGAAAATCATTATAATGATATAATTGTCTATGCTTTCAATAAGGAAAGGTAAAAGTTGTAGTTTAAAGCAACTCAAACCAATTTGTTCATCTTAAATGCAAGTTGGAAAATTCGGATCATCAGATCATACTTTTGACATTTCCATTATATATCCTTTCAATTTCTAATTTGAATGAATCAAATTATAGGAAGATCTTATGAACATCACAAACTCAATGTCAAACCTTTAGAATCTAGTAAGTGACTTCAATTATCTCTTACATTCTTTAGAAACTCAGGGAGATAGGGCCTTCTAACTTAGTAAAGGAGTTAGAAAAAGTAGTTACCAAGCTGGATGTTACGAATTTAAAGTTTGCTGGAAATCTTTTCACATAGAGTAATCTTTTCCCAAATTCATATGCTTTTGTTCACCCTCTTTTATGCTCAAACCACTTTTATATGCAAATTTAAAATTTCTCCTCATTGAGAACAATCAATGCTCCTTTCATTTTTTTAAATTTCCTCACAAATAAAGAAGGTTTCATGGAGTTGGTCAAGGAAGTTTGTGATAATAGGATTATAGGTTGTGAGTCCTATCAACTTATGAGGAAAGTTTAACTTCTAAGAATCAGATTAAAGCATTCCTTAAATTAGGAGGTCCTCTAACTGCACTAATACTACAAATTGATAAAGATGAATTAATAGGAAGCTAGTTACCTTTTTCCTAATAATCAAGCACTGAAAGTTGCTAAGATAAGAAATCTTGAGCTTTACGATAGGGCTTATCTAGATCATAACTTTTTGTTAATGCAATAAGGCAAGAACTATTTGGTTAAAAGAGGGATATTTAAATACCAAGTTATTTGCTTGATAGAAATGATCAATTGTTACTGAAAAACCTTCTATTGAAAATACGGTGGTCAAATTCTCCTTAAATGTTTGTTATTTCCTTGGAGATTGTTAGCATAATAATCAAATTAAACACAATTGGATCTTTTGATTTCAAATTTCCCTACAAAAACAAGAAGCTTTAACTTATTCATCTTACTTTTCTAGATGATCTAATGATGTTCTGTGCAGATGATCAAAACTCCATCTCAATTTTTCATAAACCTCTCCTTGAGTTTTGTAGGAACTCTGGACTAAGTGTTAACTTATTAAAGAGTAAGGTGTACTTTTCATTTGATGTTTGTAATTTTGATATATTAAAGAACATATTAAAGTTAAATGTCTAAAACTTGTCTTTTAAATACCTTAGATAACTTATCTCTTCTAAAAAGCTAAAGTTCTAAGATTGCTTTGTAAAATCCCGTTACCCATGTTAGGGCTAAAATTGTGAATTATGGGAAATTTATGAGAAATTAGAAAAATGCACATCATGCTTAATTAATTGTGACATACACATTTATTTTGCATATTCATATGATTACACATGCATCTTTTGACATTTTCAGGTATAATTGAGTTAGTAAATGTGATTAAAATGTGTTTTGGCAATTTTGGTATATTTTAGATATTTTGAAATTTTTGGTGAATTCTTTGAACTAAAAATTTGTATTGAGACAAATGGTTGGTATCTGTGGTTGTTGTGTTGAGAGACACGTGCATATATATGCAAAATGCCCCGTACTGTATAAATTCTGGGGCAGCTCATTTCTCTGTCATTCTTCACCGAAATACTCTCTTCACTTATCCATCACTAAAACATCTGATATTTCATGCATATTTAGCAATACAGAGATTGGTCTTTCATTTATCCTTTCTTTTCCCTTCACTCATTGAAGCCTTTTCTTCAATCTCACTATTGGAGTTTTCACTGGAAAACTAGTAGGTGAGTTTAATTTTCTTATTTTGAGAATGGATTGTGTTGATGTTATAATGCATGTAAATGGATTATACTTGAGTTATTTTGGGTGAGTAGTTATGGTGTTATAAAGTGACGAAAGAATAAAATGAACAATTGGTGCAGTAGAGAGAAAGGGAGAGAGTAGAAAAATGTCATTTTTTTGGAACGCGGTTGGCAACTCGAGAACAAAATATGGGTCATGTCAAATACTGCAATTTCAATTATTAATTGGTCAATGTAAAAGCTTTTTTCTAAAAAAATTATTATTCCTTCCATTGTATTTGTAGTAGAATGCTAATCTTAGGAATGTCTTATGGGCAATCGTAATAGTAGTATAAGGAGAAATTCTTCTTTTTTATTATTATTTTCACATCAAAAGTTAGTTTTTCTTTTGTTATACTCTTTCAAATTAATTTTTTTATTCAATTCGACTAATTTATAACTTTCTACTATACACCAAAATAAGGCGTCCATTTTAGATTCAAAATTATATAGAAAAACTTCTCTATCCTTTCCACAATAAACCAAACCATTTGGATTTGGTCATTTTTAATTTAGTACTCGGTAATGTTCTATAAAATCTTGTTTTTGAAGGAAATATGTAATGAACATGATAAAAAGATATTGAAATGCATAAAATGAAGGGATTTATTATGGGAGTGGAGCTATTGGAGCAACGGGTAAGTTGTAATTTTAAGTAGGTTACATGGAAGACTTAAAAGGATGCAGCTTGATGACTTCCCTAATATCCCAGTCTCCTTCCGAACACTTGGATACATGTCAGTTTCCTTCTTTACATAAGGTTAGGGTTATTAATAGCAAAGAACAAACAACAAGCTAAATGAATTAAGTAAATCTTAGAGCAATGTAGTAGTTTCAAATACTCTAAGTGAAAAACCTAAACATTTTCAATCTACTGTAATCCATGGCATTGTTACTCCTACCCTAGAGATGTTGCAAAAGGGTGCTAAACATTGGGGAATCACATTGGTGGGATATTTTCTCAATAAAAGACCTGCATTTCTTTATATGTAAAGGTGGGCACACAATAGATTGGGAAGTAAAGGGCTGACTAGAGTCTTGCTTATTGAAGAGGATACATATCTCTTGAAATTCACCAATGTGGACAATTTGAACAAGGTAATAGAATCTGGCCCTTGGCTTATAGGGGGTCAACTAATGTTTGTTCAAAAATGGTCCCTTGGAAGCAAGTTTAACATATATCTATAATATAAACCATGTTGGACCCCAATTTTTTCTTTTTCATTTTATTTTATTTTCTTAAAATTTAGTCATTAATTTAGCAAGCATAAGTAGCAATTACAATTTGAATAGAAGTGTTGGAATTAAGCTAGTGTATAGTATGGTAATTAATAAACTAAAGGAGCAAGGGGACATTATGTTAAATGAAGAAGAGAAAAATTGGAAGGGCAAGGCAAAAGTCGTCTTGAATAAGAAAGAAGAAGAAGAAAATCGTGGGAAGAGAGAAAGAAGATAGAAGAACGTGGGAAAGAAGAGAAAATCGTGGAGAAGAAAGAATGAAGAGGAGAAAGAAGGAAGAAGATTTGGCTAAACTTAAGGTAAGTTTCATCTTACTTCTTGTTTGGGTTGAAAAAGAAGTTGGAAAATGAGTTTGGGTAGAAAAAGAAGTAGGAAAATGAGTTGCCAAACTTGAGAAAATTTGTTATGAAAGAAATTATGGATAGGTTAACTCTAAGGATGAACTACTCGAGGTATTGCCTATAATAAAATTGCAAATGACTAAAATAGGAATCCAACTTACCTATAATTGGAAACCTTAAATAGGAAATAAAGCATGGAAACCAACAGGAAAAACATTCTCTTTAGGGAGTTACTTTGAACTTAGAGGGCTTGAAGGCAACTCTACTTATAAAAGGAAGAAATTTAGAAAATGCTTAACCAATAGTGCTGACAGACTTGTCTAATGAGGTTCAGGTTGTTAAGTAGGACATGGTCATAGTACCTATAAGAAAGCACAATGAAACAAGTGACTGTGAAAGTATTGAATAAGTTCCCACAGGAAAGCACAATGAAATAAGTGATTGTGAAAAGTATTGAATAAGTTCCCAATTGTATTAACAATGACGTGGAGAATCTTAACCATGAAATTCCAAAAAAATCATAATTGGAACAGACTAAGCAAATATCTCTAATTGCCAACAGGAAATCAGGTAGGAAGAGAAGCAAACCCATAGAGGTAGCTGCTAGTTCCCATCACCTATACCTATGTTTTTTTGGATTATAAGGGATATGAATGAACCCAATAAAAGATAGACTATCAAAGACATTATTTTAGAAAGACATCCTATCATTTTGGGACTATTAAAGACTATAATTAAAGCTCACAAGCTTTAGAACTCTAAAAAATTTCTAGACAAAGATTGGAATTTTAGATCTAACCATGAAAATCATTATAATGATAGAATTGTCTATGCTTTCAATAAGGAAAGATAAAAATTGCAGTTTAAAGCAACTCAAATCAATTTGTTCATCTTAACTGCAAGTTGGAAAATTCAAATCATACTTTTGACATTTGCATTATATATCCTTCCAATTTCAAATTTGAAAGAATCAAATTATGGGAAGGTCTTATGATCATCACAAACTCAATGTTAAACCTTTAGATTCTAGTAGGTGATTTCAATTGTCTCTTATATTTTTTAGAAGCTCAGGGAGATAGGGTGAACCCTTCCAACCTAGGAAAGGAGTTAGAGAAAGTAGTTGCCATGCTGGATGCTATTGATTTAAAGTTTGCTGGAAATCTTTTCATATAGAGTAATAAGCAAATGGGTAGTGCCTTCATCAGGAAGCAACTTTACATAATATTAATAAATCAGAGTTGGATGAGGAAATTCCCAAATTCATATGTTTTTGTTAGCCCTCCTTTATGCTCAAACCACTCTTACATACAAATTTAAAATTTCTCCTCATTGAGAAAAATCAATGCTCCTTTCAATTTTTTCAATTTCCTCACTAATAAAGAAGCATTCATGGAGTTGGTCAAGGAAGTTTGTGACAGTAGGATTACAGGTTGTGAGTCCTATCAACTTATGAGGAAAGTTTAACTTTTAATAATTAGATTAAAACATTCCTTAAATTACAAGGTCCTCCAACTGCACTAATACTACAAATGTCCAAAGATGAATTAATAGGAAGCTAGTTGCCTTTTTTCCCAATAATCAAGCACTGAAAGTTGTTAAGATAAGAAATCTTGAACTTTACAATAGGGTTTTTCTAGATCATAACCCCTTGCTAATGCAATAAGGCAAGAACTATTTCGTTAAAAGAGGGAGATTCAAATACCAAGTTATCTGCTTGATAGAAATGATAAAATTTTACTGAAAAACCTTCCATTGAAAATATGGTGGTCAAATTCTTCTTATATGTTTGCTATTTCCATAGAGATTGTTAGCATAATAATAAAATTAAACACGTTTGGAACTTTGATTTCAAATTTCACTACAATTGTAAGAAGCTTTAACTTATCCATCTTAGTTTTCTAGATGATCTAATGATGTTCTGTACAAATGATCAGAACTTCATCTAAATTTTTCATAAACCTCTCCTTAAGTTTTGTAGGAACTTTGGATTAAGTGTTAACTTATTAGAGAGTAAGGTGTACTTTTCATTTGATGTTCTTAATTTTGATAGATTAATGAACATATTTAGGTTAAATGTCTACAACTTGCCTTTCAAATACCTCAGATAACTTATCTCTTCTAAAAATCTAAAGTTTTAAGATTGCTTTCTGTTGTTAAAGAAATACAATAAGAAAATCAATGTTTTGCAAAATAAATCTCTATCTCAAGCTCTAAAGGTCTAGCTTATCATCTCAATGTCGAATAATCTCCAGAATCATTAGAACTCTCACCTTTTCATGCCTAAGAAGATAAATAAGGAGATGGAAAAATGCACAAGGAACTTCCTTTGGTCTAAAAAGGCTGAGAATCCTAAAGGAGGCAAAATGTGTTAAGTCAAAACTGACTTTACTTTTTGCTTAAAGTTTTGATGATAAACAAAGAGAAAGACACAAATGAAAAGCAGCTGAAAGAACGTCTGGAAAGAAGTAACGAACAGAAAGCAGACGAAGCAAAACAATGAAGAATTCAGAAGAAGGAGTAAACAGATTAATGACGAAAGATGACGTATTACAAAAAGCAGAAGATAGCTTTTGAAATTAGAAGACAAGTCATTTTCGAAGAATCAGAAGGAAGATAGAAGAACGAAGATTACAAAAAGCAGCTGAAGCAAAAATCAGCTGA
>JANZLX010000008.1:33123006-33138828 GCA_025531955.1 Erythroxylum orinocense | reverse complement strand
TAGAAAATTTATAATGCAATTAATATCAATTTGCAACAATTTTACTAACAAATTGCAATTCATAAGAGCCCACTATAGGGAACCAGTTTAAGCACAAAAATCACCATTTAGGAGTGAAGAAATGCATTAACAGTTATGAAAATGCAGCCAACTAATAATATAAACATACGCTCAATCAGTATGGTCAAAATACGAAAGCATGTTTGGGTAGTCAAAGGAAAGATGCTCGCCGCGGCGAGGAGAAAAGATGAGGTCGTGACGTACAGCCCAAAAATCAGTTTATTTTTGGATTTTGTGCAACGTTCGCCGCGACGAGCTCAACGGAGATGTTATGCGTCGCGATGTACAAAAATAAATGAGTCGCGACGAGCTTGAAGGTGTCTGGCATGTCGCGACGTACAAAAGAGGATATGTCGTGGCGAGAACGAAAATGGATGTCGTGACGTCTGGTTTCAGAAACTTGTCTTCCCCTAGTTCTTTTCTAGATTTTTCTCATTTTCTCACACTACTATCAACTCTCAGAAATTCAAATAACATTCAAACACTTATTCTAACTCATTTATAGCTCAACAATACACATGCAATTCAAAAATCCAGATTTAAACTTAAACACCAAAATCCGATTCTCATACATGCGAATCCCAAGTTCCTGCACTTTTCCTCGAAACCCAAAACTCATTCAAACTCAGCTCTGTCGACACTTCATACACGAACAACAATCTTCCAATTTAGAGTTCATTCAACACAGTTTTGGACAAATCTAAATTCAAAAATTGACTTCATGAACTCATGCATGTTGGTACATTTCCACACAGAAACTGGACATCAATAAACACCACTCTCAATCAATCATCACAACACCGAAATCAAACTTCTCCAACCTCACATGCATGCATTCAACTCTACAATAAAACATCATTTACAACAATAACTTACTTGATTTGGCTAATATATCGAGCAAGGAGAGCAGATCAAAGCATCAAAAGTTTCAGAATTTCGGATGGCAAGTGTTCTTCACCGAGAAGAACATTTGTTGTGCATTTTTCCTAACTCCAACTCATACTCTGTATACTTGCATGCTACACACGTGTCTTAACCCCATCAAGCCATATGTCACAATTAAATAGCCATTTGTCACAATTATGTGTTGCCACATGTCACTATATAATTGGCCCATAAATCAATATTTTCATAAAATTCACTAAAAATTCCAAAAATACCATAAAAATTCCGAATTTGTCATAACACACTTTAATCATAATTAGCAACTCAATTGTACCCGGAAAATGTCATGAATGCATGTACAATCATATAAATGTGCAAAGATGTGCATATCACAAATAACACTGCATGAAATGCATTTTCCCAATTTCTCATCAAAATTTCAGAATTCACAATTCTAGCCCTCATGTGGGTAACGGAATATTACACTTGTTCTTCTGGAATTCTATCTTTGCTCTCTTCTTTTATGTTTCTAGCCACATCTTTTGGTGTTTTTTTGCCTTTTATACTTTTTATTCATGTTGGGGTCCTTTCTAGGATTTTCATATTTTTATTTCCAAAAATAACCCCAAATCATAAAAAATATAAAAATCTCGTGACCTAGAATTCTGATATTTGCATAATCATACACTGGTTACTATATGCACTCTCTGTCACATTTGTGCAAACATGTATGATCATGATAAACAGTCTTCAACTCTCCATCCTGCATTCTTGCATGATTATGCACATACACGATCATGACTACTTTCTTTCTCTACTTTCTTTTTATCTTTTCTTGGAATTTCTTATCTGCACTCGTCATCAAAGCATATTAAATTTCCCTTAAAGCATGCATAAAGATCAAAGTCTTGCCCTAATCAATTATAATTAAAAAAACACACAAAAACTCTAATAAAGACATAAATCTATGTCCTAAATACATTATTAAAACCTAATAAAACACTTTAATACACACTTTACAACCTAGAAAATACATTAAAATTCACACATATCACTCTTGACTTAGTTTTACAAATTTTCAAAATTCTCAAGACCTATGTAAGTTAAACTTATACAACCAATCAGTCCACCATTAAAGACTAACAGACCTATTTACTAAGCTCAAATATATGTCAACTTATTATGGAAACATTTAAAAATTAAAGGAATTCATTAAAGAAAATGAAATGTTAGAATACTCCTTAAGATTCACTACAACCCTTTACAAACCAACAGAGATGTGATGAAAATTTAGAGACTAGATTCTCCAAGAAGAAGCCAGGATATGATTGCAGGTTTTAGCTATGTTCCTTAACAAAATCAGCACCCTAATGCCATACACCACCTCAGAAATTGGCTCATATAATGCAATTATTTTACTCTTAAACCTTTTAAAGTATTCCTTCTATATTGCTTGAACACAAGTCCCCATAGCAATTATATATACTTGAAAAGTAGCCTTTGGTAATTCAGAATGATTTAAAAGCCATTGGATAGTTTAGAGAATGAATTCCTTATATAGTTTAGAAGGCCTAGGCTTTTAACCACAGTCTAAACACTAATTGCAAAGCTACATTTAAAGAAGAAATGGTTTCAACTTTACTCATTCTTTTTGGAATAAAAAGGACAGGTTCTGTTTAGAGATAGGTAATTTAATTTGTCTATTATGCGTAATCTATTTTTAATGGTTAGCCACAATAAAAAGAGGTTTTAGGTAGTAAAAACTTACTCCTTACAATTTTGTGCCAAACTACTCCAGGATTTCTACTTCTGATCAAATCCCTACTAACCTTGCTAGTTGAGAGGTTAATGGTTTCCCTTTCCGAAAACAAATTGTCTAATTAAGAGGTGTTAGGGGAATAGTCTAGTTTGTTCTCCATTATCTCTTTAGGTAGTTGCTAGGCACCTTAACAAATTAGTGAGCTCACTTAGCCTCCAAGGAGAGAGAGATGTTGCCTAGCAGCAAGTGTTTCAGGGAGACGAATAAGTTGTCTATCTTTATACTAGTTATTAAGCCATATTAAAGTTGTCCCACCATTCCCAATCTTGCATGCCACTCCTAATTTTACCCTATCTCTTAGTTAAAGCAGTTGACAATTAAGCAGGAGAAGGTGGAGCTCTTATCAGTAGCCAAATATTCCTTCCTTTAAGAAAGTAGTTATGCAACCACTTCAACAATAAATAATTCCTTTCCTTCA
This sequence comes from Erythroxylum orinocense, assembly GCA_025531955.1. Classification (NCBI taxonomy): domain Eukaryota; kingdom Viridiplantae; phylum Streptophyta; class Magnoliopsida; order Malpighiales; family Erythroxylaceae; genus Erythroxylum; species Erythroxylum orinocense. The sequence continues at coordinate 33,135,646 of JANZLX010000008.1, read as the reverse complement.
GAATCCGTTAGCCTCTTCATAATTAAAGCAATATTAGTTATTTTGATTGGATTGACCCCTAATCCACCTTTTTCTTTAAGGGAGCAGATATCAGTCCATTTGACTTTTACAACCCCCCACCCCTTACCACTAGAATGACTCCAATGAAGCTTCCTTAACATTCTCTCCAACGATTTGATCAGGTTTTTGAATAAAAACATATAGGAGCTCTAATATATATAGGGAGAGCAAAACACTGATTTGATTAATTGGAGTTTACCCCATAGGATAGAGATTTATTAACCTAAGAGGATAGTCTTCTTGAGATTTATTAACCTAAGAGGATAGTCTTCTTTAAACTTTCTCAACTAAAGAAAGACATTATTTAAAATTTAGCCTTTATGTAGAGATAGGGAGCCCTAAGTACAACATAAGAGGGTATTTCCTTTAAATTCTAATGATTTTAGTTATATGAGACTTTATCTGAGTTGCTCCTTTAGAGATCATGAAATGACTTTTATTGAGATTGATATCCATACTAGAGATTCATTTAAAATCTTGCAAGGTATTCATTAAAGTTTGAACTGAACCTGTGTGTGCCCTATAAACTAATAATAGAACATCAAAAAAATTACAAGTTTATTAATTTAACTTTCCTGCACTAGGAATGGAAATGAATTCAGTGTTCCTCCTAACAATGTTTTTTACAAGGAGGGTAAAAGCTTCCATATACAATATAAAGAGGTAGGGATAGAGGGCGCCCCTAACTTAGACCTCTGACACCTTTAAAGATCTTTAAAGGGCTACCATTCACCAAAACACAATAAGATGTTAAGGTGATATATTCTTTGATCCATACAATAAAGACTCCAAGGAAATCAAACACTTTCAATAGCTTTAGCAAGAATTCATAGTTTACATTGTCAAATGTCTTATTAAAATACACCTTGATAGTGTAGTTAAAAGTAGATTTACTTCTTGCATACCCCTTTAGTAGCTCCTGTACTATCAAAATGTTATCCTCAATGTGTTTATTCTCATTGAAGGTCCCCTTTTTCTCACTAATCAAATAAGACATGACAACCTGATAAATAATTAATTGACTATATTTATATAGTATAAGTCACTGTAAACGTGTGGAGCTTTAAAGATTACATGGGTGTGTATGTTGACATATATGGTCATGTATGTGCCAGTGTAAGCTTCTGTGATCATGTAAAATCATGATTTAGAGGTTTTGGAGGTACACAATTACCTATATAGTTATGTAAGTGACTAGGTATGTTTTAGAAAACTTAATTTTTGCTATAAAAGGATATCACTGAAGGCTATAGCAAGGAAAGAGCCTTAAAAGTTGATGGAGACACCAAAAGAAGAAAGAAAACACAAATAAGAAGATCAAAAGTGGAAACATCAAGATTAACTCCTACTTTCTAGATTTTCCATCAAGGCTTCAAGTTGATTTCATTCTATTCTCTTTTTCTATTTCATTGCCTTATATACCAAATTTGAGTAGTTATGTTTTGAACATTATTACAGATTGTAAATCTATATTAGGGTGTTATTCTTGTATTGTTTTGTGTGACTTTTACTTTGTTGAATTCAATATATTATTGTTTTGTGATATTTATTGTGCTCATACTTGATCTTAATCAAAAGCTTGAATCAAGGTATTTGTGTTAAGTTACGCAATAAAACTTGATACCTTAATAAACTTACAAGTTTTAAGTTAATAAGAAATTAAATAAAGATGTTAATTGCAAGTTAATTATTCTTAGGGTTGCTTCAAATCTAATTGAGTAGTTAGGAGAACTTTTGAGAGATCGAGAGATTGCAACTCAACTTTTATCTATTTCAAATAGGATTACTTGATTAGATTTCAAGAGAAGGTAATCATAACCTTTGGATATCTAAGATCAAGCATAGTAAAATTAATAAGGTGAAGGGAATACAAAACAATGATATAATAATTCCTAAGTTTCTAACATTGAGTACTTCAATTTTAATGTTATCTTTTATTTGTTCAATTATCAAGTTTGTTAGTTTACTTTAATTTCAATCAATTCAGTCTTTGTTACTTTAAATAAAGTATGATTCACATTTTTAGTTGTCTATATTCAATCTTTTTTGCAATGATATCTTTTATACTATACGTTACGATATACTTGCAGTATGAAAGTGTTTTATATAAAAATATCAACATAACCTTCAATTTAGAAGTTAAAATTTTGGAAATGATCCTGTCAAGGAATTTGGAGCAAGTTGTAGGCTTATAGTCCCCAAAGGAGGAGGGAATGGGGGCCTTTAGGTACTAATCAAAGAAGTGTATTATTGATTTCTTTTAGCAAGATGCTCTTGATAAGAATTCATGAACTACATCTTTAACAACCTACCCTATTACTTCCTAAAACTTGTGATAGAAGTATCCATTCAATTAATTCAAAATAGGAGCTTCCATTCCATTCTTCTTAAAAACTATATCCTCTATCTCTTTATTCTCCACAATTCTGATTAACCTTGCTACCTACTTAGTTAGGATCCTTCTAGATATGGAATTGCTCAAATAGGACACAAAAGTTGAACATGTATTTGCAGTACGAAGCAAAGAAGTGTAAGATTTGATAGTTTCCCACTGAATAGCATGTTGGTCCTAAAGTAATGTGCCATCATAGGATACGATAGAGCTGATTTTTTTTTATTTTTTCTAGCAATGACAAAATTGAAGAAGAAATTGGAGCACATGTCACCCTGTTTCAACCAATTCACTCTAGATCTCTGTTTGATTAAAAAGGAATGATTGTTTACAAAATGAAGATACTTTGATAGAATTAGTTTCTCCTTAGGGAGTTATGATGGATCATTAAGATTGATTGAAAGGAGGAATTTTGTAGTGGTAATTTCATATCTAGCAAAGTTTATGGCTTCTTTCGTACTATGGCCTCTTTCCACATTCATCAGTTTAAGTTAGCCTTAAGCTTTAGGACACAAGAGAAATGTTTAGTGCTAGCAATATAGTACTCAATCCCCTTTTCTACAATCTTCCAAAAAACCTCCCCCATTTGTCAAAGAATTATTAAATTTGAATGGGAATTGTCTAACTATCTTTTGGAATAATTCTCCTACCAAGAATAGAGCATGATCCAAGAAAAGGGGATCCTTAAACCTAGTTATGCTCTCCTAGAACAAATTTAGCCAATTTGAGTTGACAAGAGCTCTGTTCAATTCTTTTCTAATAAACCAATTTGATCTTCCCTTGTTTAACCAAGTGAATGTGTACCCTTTAATTTTCATATCACTAACCCCAAATATATCAACATACTCCTTGAGATCCTTAGTGAAATTTCTCAAATTATAGTTTCCTTAAGCTTCAGATTTGTAAAGAGTTAAATTAAAATCACCATAGATTATCTAAGGTCCATTGCAATTGTTACTGACATTCTTAAGGTTACACCACAAACCATTCTTTGGATAAGCAAAGTTACTTGCATAAACAATAGAGGCATTGACCACCACTTTCTTAAGAAGAAAATTTACCTTCAGATGCATTACCTTGTCATTTGATCCCAGAATATCCACCTCAGCCCTATCAAAGTTGTAACAGGTTATGAATCTACCATAAACATGATGGGAATGGTTAGATATGGTTTTTCAATGAGGTCCTACGATTAAATTTTTTTCCCAATAAACTCAAAACCAAAGGCCTTTCTCTCAAGAAAAATCCCTCAAAGAAAAGAGCTTATTAAAGCAGTTCAATCTTCAGACATTCTATACTAAAATGGACATGTTATTTTTTGTTTACCTTTGGACCTTTTTTTTTGGCTCTTTTATGACTTTCTACTTTCAACAGTTTAGAACAACTCCTTACCTCTATCAACTACGCATTAACTTCCTTAGGAGTTAGGATTAGTTGTTTCCTCCACTCTCTTCACTTTGCTCTCCTTCACCAATATAGGGGGATCAGCTTCATATCCCCTATATTTTCAAAAGATTGCTTCACTTGTACCATTAGGTAGAATAATATTAGCCATCTCGGTAGATCGTTTATCATTGATAGTTAGATTGGTCACTTCATTTGTTTGGTTAGATCCTTCCTTCTCCTTAGCATCCCCTTTCTCCTCTAAAGATATTAACTCATTGTAATTTTATGTTATAAAATTCCTGCCAGCAGGCTTCCACACTTTGCCTTAAAGTTTAGGTGGATGGATCTAATGATAAGAGACAGCTACAATATCTTCAAAGAGTTTATTTCCATCCCCTAACCTCATAGTTGGAATCTCATCTAGGAGATCCTTTGACATGTCAATACTCACACATATACAAGCATAGCTTATTCTTTTTCTTTTTTTGTAGTGTTTTCAACTAGACATAAAGATTTCCCTATGTAGCTTGCTAATGAGCTTAGTCCCTGAGTAGTCCATTATCCCAATAGGACATTGTAAACCATAGTGGGATGCTTTGTGGTTTAACTATTTCAAGGTTTAACCTCAGCTACCAAAATTTCAAAAATAAAGGTTGATGGGCAACATGCCATGGTCCCTCCTCTAAGATTTTGAAAGTAATAAAACTTGAAGAGAATGAAAAGAGGATGAGGTTTTCTTCAAATAGAATAAAAGAAATCCTTTATTTTCTAAAGATTGAAAGCCCATTTATACATGATAGGAAGGGGGGGGGGGTTCTTTGATCAACGAAATAACCAACCAAGGTTGAATCCCAACTACAAGCCCCCTCATTTAGAATTTCAATTTCAAGGAAGACTATTAGCTTTTTCCATCTTACTCCGTAGGCAGATTAAAAAAAAAAGAGCGAAAGTGTGGTGATTTCCTACAACCTACTTCTAACTCCTAGTTAGAGGTAAAGAGGAAGGGCTGAGGGAGGAGGGGTAGCTTCATCGAGAGTATGCTTGATAGGTTAAGATGAAGAAGATGGTGGAGATGGAAAAGATGGAAAATCCCCAACAATTATAGCATGAACATACTACATGACAAAGGTTTAGGAGCTACAGAGTAGCATAAAATGGTAAGAAAATTTTTTTTATTAGGTGGTTGGGAGAAGAAATAACTAAAAAAGATAAAGGATTCTAGTGGGAGATAAAATAGGTGATGAAAGGAATTACTACCTTTAAGTAGCTCAGAGGAGAGAAAAAGGAAGCAGGGGGAGGGGGTTGACTACAAGCTACCAAAAACCAAAAAGAAGTTAAGGCAGAAGAAAGTAAAAGCAAAAGAGCATAGAGAGCAACACAAGCAGAATCTAAAAGTAGGTTGAGGGTAAAATATCATCCAAGAGTAAGGCAAAAGCCATCGGTGAAGATGAGAGAGGATAGATCATCCGAGTCCATTCAACTTGATTAGGAGGCTAATAGTTAATAATAAACTAACAAGGAAACTTTCTCTCACTTTCATTCCAACTTATCATGGAAATTAGTAATGAAGAAATTGAAAATTTATGAAATCTTCTTGATTATAAGGACTTTGAGTTAGGTCAGGAAAGGTAAATGTCCCTTAGACAAGATTCTATCTTCAAAGGCATAAAAGACTAAAATACTGTTAAACATATTTAAATTTTTGTTTATGTTTAATATAAATGTGATATAAATAGTGATTTCATTTATATTATGACGTAAGCAACGATATTATTTATTATATTGACTTATGAATTCCTTGAAAAAATTATCATAAAAAGGAATATCTACTTAATTTTCCACTCATCCTCTACTATAAATAAAGCATTAAGGTTGACTGTATTCAAAGTTAATGTAAGAAATAAATAAAACTCTTTTCTCTTATTAGATCTTCTTAGTATTACTTTGATAAAGAATATCTTCTATTATGTTCACTAACTTAAGTAAAATCCTAAACGTAAAACATTAAAATTTTATTTCAAAATTTATGATTTTTTTATTTCATTATTATTAGAAAATTACAATTAATTGATAATTTTTTAGAAGCTATCAAAAATTTGAATTATTAAGTACAACTATTATTTAATCTTGTAATTTTAATAAACATAGGATAAAAGATACAAACCTTCCCTTTAAAAAATCTTAGAAAACTTTAATATTTAAAATTCTCGAAAATACAATTTTTTAGAGAAAACTCTTTTTAGTTTTCATATTTTTAAGAAAAACTCTTCTTAAATTTTTATTGAAAATTTAAAAAAATCTTCTTAAATTTCAATTAAAAATAAAAACAATATACATGTATAATATGAATATCAGACGTAAAATAATCAAATATTATTTACATGAAAATTCAACCTAAATTTTAAACTCAAACCAAATTTACTAAATCTAACTCAAACTCATAATTTTATTATAATTATTAATTAAATTTCATTAATATGGTAACTTAGTTCTTAAACTTGACGGCTTCAATGTAAATTTCTTCAAGGAAACTTAGTCTCTTACTGGTAATATGGTTTCAAAAGTTGTGATGGAATTCTTCAGTAAAGGTACTCTCCTTAAAGAGATCAATAAGACCTTTATAAATCTAGTTCTAAAGAATAGTGAGTTGAACAGTTTCTCTAAATTCAGGCCTACTTCTTGCTGCAATTCTTTCTATAAGATCATTTTCAAAATTATAGCTTAGAAACTCAAAGGAATTCTTCATAAGCACATTAGTTACACTCAAGGTGCATATATACATGGTAGAATAATTGGTAATAATATTATAATACTTCAAGAACTCATGGCTAATTAATCAAAGAGGAAAATCAAATCCAGTTATTGTATAAAATTGATCTTAGAAAAGTGAATGACAATGTTGATTGGTGCTTCATCACAAATATCTTACAAGCTATGGAATTTCCAGGAATCTTCAAACAATGGTTGAGCAATGTTTAATGACTTCTTTATATAGCATCTTGGTGAATGGATAATTGATAAGGGTAAATTGTATCGTGTTTTAGGGCATAGTTTGATATATGTTTAGCCGTTAATTCGATCATTTAGTATGTGTTTAGGTTAGAATTGTGTTAGTTTTTTAATTATTTGGAAAATTGATAAGTGTAAATTGCATTGTATTTTATGGCATAATTTGATATGTGTTTAGCCGTTAATTTAATCATTTAGTATATGTTTAGGTTAAAATTGTGTTAGTTTGTTAATTATTTGTGTTTTAAGTGTCTTATGGGTTAGTACAAGTTTTTGAGCTTAAATATTATATTTTTGAGGTATCTTGATGTGTTTGCTAGTGTTTCAAGGTCAATATCGAAGAATAGAGGAGTTTCGGAAGATATTTAGGCCAAAACAACAGCCCATAATCGTGGCAGAAGACTCAGGCCTGCATTGGGTTGATACGCAGTCACTTACAAACTTCATATTTCGAGGGACTTTTTGGACCTTTTGAACCCTAGAAAGACCCTAAAGTTACCCAAAACATAAAAGACTATTTAAAGAACATTAAAAGGAGCACAAAGTAGCTTTTTGCCTCAGCTACGTTTGAAACCTTGAAGAGAGAATACTGAGAGAGAAAAAGAAGAAGGAAGAGGAAGATCAAGCTAACTCGACGTGCTTCTCATATCAGGAGGTTTTCCGATGTTGTTGCCTTCTGTCATCTATTCTAAGTCATTATTTCCTTTTTGTTTTGATTTTATTTATGTATAGAATTGAGATGGATAGTATGATGATAGGATTTGGAATATTGATGATATTTTAAACTCTCCTTCGAGATTTTATTTTGATTTAATGATAATTTAGACGACTGTGTTTATTAGATGAATGTCGTGATTTGATTGCATTCTTGCATAATTCGGTAACAAACTGAGAGGGTGAATTGAATGAAAAATGATTAAATCGGATTAATGTGATTTAGATGATTTAATAGAAACTGTAACAAATCATATTGGTAATTATGTGGAGAGAGATCCCGTGTGATGTTTGTTAGAGTGCTTCAGATCTAATTAGAGTTTTGGATAATTTGTGAATTGAGAGATTGCAAATTTCAAATTTGATTAGGGTTTATAATTTAGGGTTTAATGGTTATAACTCAAGAGAGAGTAATCAGCCCTAAGATAGTCTAGAATCAACACTCCATTGACACATAATCGGCTAAGTTAGCATTAATGATAAGTAAAATATCCTTTCTCATAAATTGATAACTTCCTTAGGTTGATTTCTATTATGGTTACATATTGTGCACTTGTTAATACTTCTGTGTTTAATTTATGATTTGATTGGTTGAATTCAATTCTCGTAATTAATTTTTGTTTCATCTTTTTATTTTCAGTTTTATAGTTTTTCTGGCCTTAAATTTTAGGATTAGATTACTCTCCTTCCTCGTAGGATCGACACCTTTAATACTACGTTACAAATCATGTGCTTGTGAAATATTGAGGGTTGCAAAGGGATTGGGCAAGGAGATCCTTTATCTCCATACATATTTGACTTAATGATGCAAGCTCTCCGTAAGATCATTGAGAACGTAGTCATAAGGACAAAGAACTTCAGAAATCACTCAAAGTGTGGCAAATTTAAATTAACCAATCTTTGTTTTACAAATGATTTGATATTAACCTTAAAAGTTGATGCTAGCTCTATCTTTACATTGATGAAAGCTTTAAAGATCTTCCAAAAAGCCTCAGGATTGTAAGTCAATTATTCTAAAAGCAATATATTCCTATCCAAGAGTGCCTCAAATCTTTAACGTTCGATTTCAACCTTAACTGATTTCAGCTGCAGGATGTCCTAATGAAATACTTAGGCATTCCATCTCTCCACATAGATTAAAAGCAAGAGATTATACTAAGATGCTTGATAAAATACAAACCAGAATTTCATCTTGGAGCTCTAAACACTTATCAAAGGTAGGACAGACTCAGCTTATTAACTATATCCTCAACTCCATCAACAATTATTGGACTGTCCACTTATCATTTCCAGGTACGATCTTGAAAGCCATTGATAGCATGTTTAATAACTTTCTATGGACTGGAAGCAAGGAGAAAAACTGCAAAACTATGGTGGAATGGAGAGAAGTCTACACACTAGGAATTAATATGGTTTGGGGATTTGTTCTAGTAAAACCATGAACACAATCTTGCTCACCAAAAGACCTTGGAGACTAATGGATGAAAAGAAATCCCTTTGGTGTAAATGGATCTACAGTTACTACATCAAGAATAGGAGCATTTGGGCAATAGATTGTTTTAACTTTTCCTTTACTAGTCTAAAAACCATTCTAAATGTAGCGCCCCCTATCGCAAGGTACACACCGGGATGCCCGAAGGTCACTCCGGTACATATCTTACGATAAGGGGGAGCTATGATCAATCACTACATTAATTTCGTATGGCATGGTATCATAATTCACTTATAAAGCATCATAAGAAAAACTACAATATTTTAAAACCAACTTTTTCCTCATTTCATTGCATAAAAATCGAAAGTCTACATTGTATCCTTCAACACTCCTTATGTGTACATCATCAAAACCTAATACAAAAGTACTACACGAAAAAGGAAAATTTTCAAAGTCTAACTAATCTGTCCAAAAATCCCAACTGACCGATCTTTGAGCCATGACTTCTCTAAAGGGACCTTTTTATCCTGTCTAAAGCACTAGGTCTCCTGTCTCTTACCTGAAAAGCCACATTGTAATTTTTGATGAGTTTTGCAAACTCAATGATTGAACCATCAATGATGATTTCACTGGATCATATACACACATCATATATCGCATAATTAGTCATTCTAAACATACATTTATTATTCAGATACTCACGCAATATGGCATATCATATAGTCATTCAATACAGCTTCGCAAAACATTCATGAATTTCAATCTTATATGAATGCTATATGCACGAGACTCACATTCATTCTTATTATTATGACAAAGTGCCTATCACAAACTTATACAAATACTGGCCCATAGGGCTCAGTCAGAACAGAATCACAGAGCATAGCTCTACATGGAAAATCAGAAATCATAGAGCAAGGCTTTACGTGGAAGCGCTTCATACTGACAACTCAAATCACAACGCCTTTATCTGAACATGCATTTTATGAAATGCATCAAATTCATATATGTCATATATCACAATCACATATGATGCTCAAACAACGCTTACAATCATCAGACCTAAGTCTGGCATTCAACTTTCGTTAAGAATCAAATGTCATTCAGAAATTCATATCAAATCAAAGCACTTCCAATACATGCCTAACTATTAAACTCCGCAGACTTCAAGTCTAGAATTAAAAAACAATTCACAACCAATTCAGTAATATTGGAAGTTTAGCAAATCAATTCAATTCAAACAAATCAATCCTAGGAAATCATCTAGGTTGACTTACAATACGCTCCAATATGCTATTGCTTGGATAGACTGGTAATGTCTGGAGGTTGATGTTCCAGTTGCTCCTCTACATCAAACAACATACACAAATATCACAATTTGCACAATCATAAGTGTTTAATAATGCACATGAATGAAATGAAATATATACAATACATATTCATGACAATCCCGAGTATCTTACCATCAATTCCCATCATAAAATCATTCTCATTTCCAAAACTCATCTAAGTATAATTTATACTTGGTTTATGCCTCACACATTAAAATCTCTATTCTTTTCTCATTGAATCACTTCAGATCTTTCCAAGACACCCTATTCGGGTTTACTGTTCACGTCTAATTAGAAGGTTAAAATGAGGTAATTTGGTCATACTCTCTTCTAGAGAAGTGTTCCTCTATGTATTATGATTCCATTGACATCAAAATCACTCAATTTGGTTAAGTAATTTGGAAGATAGGCCTAAAAAATTATCTGGTTGTTCACATTCAACAGCAGTGTACTATGTACAATTTCCATCCAGAAATTCAATATCTTAGAGGAAGAATCAACATTCGACTTCTTAGACAATTTGTAGTTCTATGTCTCTAGTTTACTCCAAATTAAAATCATCTCATTTGGAATCCTACAGGTCTAATTATAATCAAAACATTGAAGTATGTTCAATAAAATAACACTAGTTCACTATTCTTCCAACCCTTACCCTTACTTTGATTAGATTAATCTTTTTTTAGTCCAAAAAAAGTTGTATTTTCTATGTAGAGATAGAGAAATGTGTTATGAATCCAATGCTTTAAAAATCAGGTCATTTGGAGATCGGATGACAAAGTTATGATTAAAAAAATCAACCAAGGTTTTGTCCACATAAGACGAAACAGATAGCAGACAAATGGGAACAGTAGACAAAACAAAGAACACACGAAACAAAGAACAGACGAAACAGAAATCAGACGAAGCAAAAAGCAGACGATAGCAAAGAACAAATGAAACAAAGAATAGACAAAACAAAGAAAAAACGAAATAGAAAGCAGACAAAGAAAAAAGTAGACGATAGCAAAGAACAGACGAAACAAAGAACAGACAAAAGAAAGGACAGACAAAACAGAAAGCAGACGAAGCAAAAAGTAGACGATAGCAAAGAGCAAACAATAGTAAAGAACAGACGATAGCAAAGTCAACTTAAGACGATGCAAAGTCAATTTAAGACGAAGTAGAAGTTAACCTAAGACGATACAGATGGTCAACTTAAGACGAAGCAGATGTAAACATAAGACGATACAGATGGTTAACATAAGATGAAGCAGAAGTCAACCTAAGACGATACAGATGGTCAACTTAAGGTGAAGCAGAATTCAACCTAAGACGATACAGATGGTCAACTTAAGACGAAGCAGAAGTCAACATAAGATGATACGTATGTTCAACTTAAGACGAAACAAAAGTTAACCTAAGACGATACAGATGGTCAACTTAAGACGAAGCAGAAGTCATCCTAAGATGATACAGATGGTCAACTTAAGACGAAACAAAACTCAACTTAAGACGATAGAAATGGTCAACTTAAGACGAAGCAGAAGTTAACCTAAAACGATACTATCTATACTTGTCAACTAAAAAACCTTTTTCTTAAACAACTCTAAGTTTTCATCAACTCATATAGAAACACCTATATATTCATACATACACAATGAAGAAATAAAGCATGTTTCACCTTCACAACTTTAATCTTCTACACTGACCCTATACACCATTTCAATGCTACTTCAATTCCAAGAACCATTTCCATAACATCTAATCACTAACAATCCATCCAAAAATCAAATAACATCATATCCACAATTTTCATCCCCTTAACATAGTTTTCAAGAATATAAAAATACATAAATGCCATGATCATGCACTGACAATAAATTCATAAACTTTATTTCAAAAATTCACAACTCTAATAATTTTATTCACTACTTACTTGTTGAAAACTCCACAAGCTTTAACTATCTTCAAGCCCTAACTCCATGCAGAAATCACGTATTCACTGTGAAAAGTAATGAACTTTTAGTTTTTCTTAAGGCAGAAGAAACAATTTACAAGGTGCGATTGGTTTAGGAAAAGGGAAAAGCACATAAATATATCAGAAGGATTTTGATGGAAAACTCTGTGCGTTTGAAGAAAATTCGAAGAAGGTGATTAGAATCAAAGAACTTAGGAAAAGAACAAACCCCTCTCTAATTCTCGGATAACTCAAACTTCCTTCTGACAATTAATAAATGCAACTTTACACTTGTCACTTTTTCTAAGGTCCAACTCTAACAATGTTCTTTTGAACTAAACTCTTTAACTCCCATCTTTACAATCCAATTATCTCCAAAT
>JANZLX010000008.1:33069678-33085846 GCA_025531955.1 Erythroxylum orinocense | reverse complement strand
TAATAATAATAATAATAATAATAATAATAATAATAATAATAATAATAATAATAATAATACTTAACATTTACGTCTACTCAATTTAGTTCGTCAAAAATAAAAGAAAATTTTAAAAAACATTCTCACAAATTACAAACTCACTTCCAATCAACTTAAACAATCATAACCTTACAACCTAATTACTCTAAAATTAAAACTTGTGATCTCACAATTTAGCAACCTCTCCCCCTTTATTTTTTTATTATTTTCTTTCACGAAAAAGGAAAGTAGACACCAACTAATTGAATCTTTATTGACAAAAGTTTTCGTCATAACAAGTACATGGGCGTTTAATAACAAAACTTAGTGATAAAAGAAATTTTGGAAATATTGATATATTAATAGGAACAATTTAATTGTGAAGGTACTAAATTGTCACAATTCTCATTATATTAGTGACAAAAATATAAATTATCACAAATAATCTAAACAATAGTGTTAATCAATTATCTTGACACTAAAACTTTCGTATTTGTGATGACAAAAATAGTTAGTCACAAAAATATTGTCACTAAATTATGAATAGTTATGACCGTAATTATAGTTCGGTTATTATGACACTATAAAGTAGACACTAATTAATTGAATATTTATTGACAAAATTTTTTGTTACAATAAGTAAAATATTGTGTGACAATTAACTATTTCGTAACAAAAAGAAAAAATTTAGTGATCAAACTATGTTTTGTCACAACAACTAGAAAATATTAGTTACTCACATATGTTTTGTCACAATTATAAATTATTCCGCCAATATTATTTTGGTGCCAAATTGCATAGACTTTTAATGACAAAACTTAGTGATAAAAGAAAAGTTGTCACTATTAATATATTAATAGTGACAACTTAATTGTGAAATATACTAAATTGTCACAATTACTATTGTATTAGTGACAAAAAAATAAATCATCATAGTTAATCCAAACAATAGTGTCAATCAATTGTCTTGTCGCAAAAAATCTCGTATTTGTGACAAAAGAATAGTTAGTCACAAAAAAATTGTCACTAAATGTCTTAACTCTTGTAGTGAGTGGTTCTATTATAGTTAAATGAAGGATGAAACATAACAATGTTGTTAGAATTCAAAATATCTCAACTTTTGATTGGTTACGCATTGAATCATAAAAAAGGAGGATTAGCGTTTGTTTAGATGGTCTTGAAAGTTATAAAGTTTTGATCTAGCTTACCTAAGTAATTATCTAGTTATATCATATGGACATAGAAAGTTGGATTGTATCTATAAAAAGGCAATGAAATCCTACACTTGGAAGGTTACTCATTCAATTAATCTAAGTGATATAAATGGACCTAAATATTAGTACTTCTAATAAGCTTACATGTGACTTGAATTGAATTAGTACATTGGTAAACATCAATTTATAATTATAAAAACCTTGCTTATGTCTTTGCTATTCAAGGAAAAAATGACACTAAAATTCATACTTCTTTTTTTCTTAGATGTTAAAATATATGGGCCGGAACTTGCATTAAGTAATTTGTTATCAAGTTGTGCCTATCCAGATTGTTTCAAGTATTCAATGTGAAGAATTTTGGCGTTAGTCTCAACCATACATATTAAATTTTATTTGTTAATTAATTATCTCTTTTACTATAGAATAGATAAATTGAGAGAAGTTCAAGCACTCCTGATAATTCAACTTCTTTAGGAAGATTTGATGATCCAGCTAAAGCTTATGTTAGATTATTTCTTGGTATAAAGAACCATAATATTTTTTATATTGTAACATATTTGAAAAGTGGGGAATCGTCAAATTAAAAAATTAGTTGGAATCAAAAGTAATTGGGGCTTGTAAGAAAGTTAGCTATGATGTGAAATGGTAGATAAAAACTTTGTTTAAAAAGTATTAAAATGAGGGAAAAAAAAGACAAATACTAAACTACAAAATTGGTAGTGCAAGTTCATTTTTTGCAGTGATCAAGATCATGCTGGCAAATTTGAATGTGATATTCCTACCTAATAAGAAGAGATTGTTGCAACTGATATGAGAAAGAGAAGAAGAAATGTATCTAACTTTTTGGCTCTATGAATAACTCATAGAACTTAACTTTCAATTCATAGAGCTTTACATTCTGAATAAACAACTCATAATGTGTATATAACAATGGCTAGATAGTAATATGATGCAAGTATATTATTTAACGCTGCTCATTCTTATTACTACTAGTCTATAGTGGATGTTATTGTCTCTTACGGTTTAGGATGTAAAGCTTCTTCAATTGATGACTACAGAGGTAATTTTGAAAGTTTGTTTGTAAAATAAAAAGTGATTTGAATGAAAAAAGAATGAATTGGGCAAATTATAGGTGTTTAATCATTATGGTAGTATTAATTTTTTGGTTTAATATGCGAAGGTACAATATTTTGTAGTCCATTGATGCATTTGGAATTGTATGAAATAGTATTAAAATTTTGGTTTATTACAGTAAAGTATGTCATTTTGCATTCCATTAATGCATCAAGAATTGTAAGAAATGTTGATACTGTATTTAAGATATTTGTAAAGGAAGTTGGGTCTGAAAAATTTTATAGTTCATTATTAGAAAAGGTTACAAAGTAGGTATACCCTTTTTCCATTAGACTCCTTGTACTACACATTGCATTAACCTAATACTAAAAAATATAAGGGATACTAGATACTTTTCTATCATTGATGAAATGGTGAAGAAAGCAAGAAAAGTGACCAAGTTTATCTATAATCATATATGTGTTTTGAATTTGATGAGAAAGGATTTTATCATTGGTAAGAATTTTTGTCGTTCTGCCATTACAAAATTTGTAACTAATTTCTTATCACTTTAGTATTTTGTTCTAATAAAAAAGGAATTAAGACAAATGTATACAAATTATACATGAGTTGTGTCTCAACATGCCAAGTATAATGCTATAATGGATGTTTCTAAAATTATACTTGAAATTTTGATCCTAATGTTAATGGCATGATGGTTGATCTCTATTACGTAAATATTATAGGCAAGTGCACCTATCAAACTATAGTATAGTGTTAGTAAATATCATGTGTCAATCTCACAAGGACTACAAGTACTAGTAATAACCTTTGTCCCATTATGTAACCAACAAATAGGATGATGATTTAAGTAAAACTAAACTAAACTAAAATTTAACATAATAATACCAAAATATAGATAGTACTAAGATTAATCAATATCGAATAATTGGTATCTAGGTAATGACTCTCCCTAAGATTTCTTAAGTATTAACCCAATTATTGATCATTAGATTGTGAAAATTCCTATTTTATATAATATCTTTCTTAATATTATTAATGGCTAATCTTTTGGTTGATTAACTGAAATCTATTCCTAGTTAAAAGTCCTAAGATTGCATTACTCGATTCGTGAATTTTACTATTAGGTTTGACCCTAATATGGAAGATTTATGTCAACTTATCTTTAGGCTATATTCAACTCCTTTCAATTATTGTAAATCTATTTATAAAAAATGATTTCTCAATTTCAATCATATGAAATCATATATTTAAGTAATATCCCATACATATTAATTCAAGAATAAAAATGCGTAATTGAATTGTAATAAAATAATCAATCAAATTGCATTAGATAAAAGATTAAATCCTAATATCCATCCCAACTTAGGGTTTGTTCTATCTAGGCATTAAACAAACTTAATTCATAAACGTAGAAAGCAAGACAAATATCAAAAGTTCAAAAGAATAATTAAAAAAAATTATAAACTATATATCCCTTTTTCTCTAATGTAATTGCCTTGAAACTTCAATGGAAAGTTGTTCTCTATTGGATCTCTGAAGTAATTTTCATGTTTTCCATTGTCCTAGATTCATAATTGTGTCTCAAACCCTAACTTTGACTCTAACTCCACCTCTAACTTCCCTTTTTTTTATTAGCCTTCATAATTTCCTTATATAGTAAAAAACTAGGGTTTGTGGAATATATATGATCGTGTGAGTGATTTTGTATCTAAAAAACACTTTAGAATCATGAATTTATACATTCACATGAGCTTACACTAGTATGGGACAGTTGTATATGTGATTTACACAAGCAAACCATCATCTTCGAAGCTTTATAAGTTCACAGTGACTTACAAGGTTCCTTACATGGTTGTGAATATTACTAACACAAGCATATACCTCTAAAATAGCTCAAATTCTTTCATTTGCTACCATGATTTCCCTAGACTTTCTTTCCTTTTAATTTCACAAAGACAATGCCAACCATAAAACATACTAGAAGCAAAATAAATACTAAAAAACACAAAAATCTTAAATAAAAAGCAAAACACACTAAATATGGGCATAACATAGTGTATTAAATGTTTATCAGTTAACTTATCATTTGATTTATAAGGCTTTGATGAGAGTACTTTGTTTGACTAATAGTGATGTAAAAACAATAATGAGTTAATTTTATGATACCTTAGAGAAGGCGAAGGAAGCAATTAAGATAGGTATAAAAAATAGGTGTTCCTTGTATAAATTTGATCTTGTACTCATCATTAAAAGATGGAAAAGACAACTTTATTCTCTATTATTGGCTACTAAGACATTTTTGAATCCTAGTGTCTATTTTAGACTACGTTTTACAAAGAATTCTGGAGTTAATAGGTGGATACTATTAATTAGCATAATAATTATTTCACATAAGATGATATAAGATCTCCTTAGCTTATGAATGGAGGCATAAAATGATATGTGCAATGATCTTATGATGCCCATTGCAATTAATCAAGTAAACATTAAACAAACTTAAGTTAGGTAAATATTTCTTCACTTTTGTTGTTTGTTTAAAACTAATCATCATTTCATTTTCTTTTTAAGATTACTTTTGTTGTCTTATACTTGCCTTGTGAGACCAATTCAAAAATGATATTCCAAAATTGTAAAGCTTTGCAATTTGAATTCTGAGTCAAAATGTGAGTGTAATAAGTGAGAAAGGAATCAGAACATATTCGAATTCATCTATTTTTAAAGAAAGAAATAACTTGGAACTTTTAGAAACCCCTCTCCCTACAATTCCTGTTTCTTTGCTCTTTTATCTATATGTCGTTTCTTCCTACTCTTCCCAAACACGATCAGAGGTGTACATCCATGTGTGCGGTTTGTCATTTCCAGTAGGCAAAACTAGACAACTGGTAGTAACTCACTAGAACCATGGGTGAACTGTCTCTGTCAATAGCCTCTTTCCCTCCTTTAACCCGAGAGTAGTTCGCAGGCAAACAGGTAGACAACTAGGTAGTGTCGAAGGTCACTGGACATGTACATTCGAAGAAAGTAGCAGATGATGGAACCTAGAGGAACAAGCTTGGAGTTTAGCACAACGAAGGTAAGCTCAAATACTACCTGAATGTGTTACAAGATGGAGTTGTTTATCCTCCTATAGAGTTGCTACAAGATGGAGCACGTGCTTGGTCCAACGCATTGGTTGGATTTTTCTGGTCCAAAAGAATGGCTTTCCTAGTGGTTAATGCATGGGCAAAGGCCAGATGGAGTAAGAGGTTATGCTAATGGAGAATGGGTCAATACTTTTTAAGCTCTCTCCGAATTCAAATCTATGTGAGATAATAGAACAAGGACTATGGCACATAGGTGACCAGCCCTTGTTTTTAAGACGAGAGAAACTAAGGTTGGATTTAGATAGGGGCTCGATAAAGATGATTCCATTATGGGTCCAATTTCATGGTCTTCCGATGGAGTATTGGACAGTGGAGGGGCTGAGCCATTTGACTAGTGTATTGGACAAACCTATTTGCATGGATTCTCATACAATAGCTATGGATAAAATAGGTTATGCTAAGATTTGTATTGAAGTGCCAAAAGACGCAGCATTACCTCAATCCTTGCCAATCTATCGAGTTAAAGATTTAGGGGAGATGATCAGAGATATCATTTCCTTAGCCTATCCTTGGAAGTCGAGTAATGTAGATAAGAAATGGGTAGCTACCAGCTGAATATTCCAGTCTGGTTGGCAGGCAGACCTAATGAATGAAGAGGATAGGACCGAGGATTAGGTAAGGCTTATAGAATAGGGGATGAATAGGGAGGAGAATGGGAGTAAGGTCAATGTGGTTGAGCCATTGAGTGTGGTTTCGAATGGTCAGATTCAGGGGATTAAAGCTAATGTAGGGAAGGTAATGGAGAGTGGGACATCTATGAAAGTGTGAATGCAAACTGAAAATGGGTTAAATGATCATCAAGCAGGGGCAATTGAGATTCGAGGTGTGAAGGATTCTGGGGAGTCATCATGTCCTCATATACCTGGAACTTATGAAAAGGAAACAGCAAAAGTATTGCCACAATCTAGTAGGAAGGCCGAAATAATGGTCGAAGAATAGAATAATATGGTTAGGGTGGTGAGTGAAGATATAGTGTCTAGTACTAGTAATAGGAAAGAAGTAGGCTCAAACAACGAAGTGGAGGAGTCAAATCAGGTTTCAATGGGACTTGCTAAAAGAAGTGTAGGAAGAAAGAAAGGTTTTTTATTTAAGCACAAAAGGGTGATGTCCCCTTAGTGTCATTTTTAACAAGATCTTATAATGTCGTTATTAGTTTGGAACACGAGGGGTCTTAATGACCCTCTTAAAAAGATGATGGTGCAGCAAGTAGTTACGGATAAAAAACATGTTTTAGTAGGGCTTCTCAAAACAAAAACAAAGGTCAATGCTGATTAGAAAGGACTAGATTTTTTGGGGATAGATTGGAGTTTCTTATCAAATCATTGTCATCACTACAATGGTTGGATATTATGTTGTTATAATTCGGATAAAGTGGATGTTCGAGCGCTCAAGATGGGGGACCAATTCATGCATTTGCAGTGTGGTAATTGGGAAGTTTCAACTTGTGGTTACATTAATATGTGCGTCTAATTTTGCTTTCTAACAAGCAAACTTGTGGAAGGAGATACTGGAGTTACATGAAGGGATGCAAGGGTCGTGGATAGTGTTAAGAGAGTTCAATTGTTGTCATAACTCTGATGAAGTAGAGGGAGGTGTGCGGTTTCATGGAGGCTTAGGCGCTGAACTCAATAAGCTATTTCGTAGCACTGATCTAGTGGATCTCAGAGAAATTGGAAGATGGTTCACCTGGGAAAACAAGAAAAAAGGGAATTTGTTTATTAGGAAGAAATTTGACCATGCATTGGTAAATCAACGATGGATAAGTTCTTTTCCTCTTACTTCAATTGTGTTTGGAGAACAAAATTTTTTGACCATGCGTCCATTTTAATACAACAGCCGAGTGATGGATATAGGATCAAGGCACCATTCAGATTTTTTAATGGATTACTTCAGGTTGAGGGTTTTATGAAGGTGATTTTGCAGGTTTGGAGGACTAAGGTCAAAGGGTACAAGGCCTTTCAATTGATGCAAAAATTGAAAATTGCTGAAAGAGTGATTAAAGAGTTTAGAAAGCTTAAAACGCGAAATATTCAGGATAAGTGTACTAATTTGGCTAAGATACAGAAAGAATGTTATAGGGACCCCCTTAATGATAACTTAAGAGTGCTTGAGGCTAAACGAATGAAAGAATACTAGGAAGCTTTAAACTTGCATGATTCTATACTTAAACAAAAGGCGAGACAAAATTGGCTTAAGAAGGGTGACATAAATACCGACTTTTTTCAAGCATCTATTCTAGCTAGGCGGAATATCAATACCATTATTGAACTGAAGGATTAAAGGAGTATTACCACTTTGGCAATGAAGGGACTTTCTAGATTATTGACTAAAAATGTAGATTGTAATGGGCTATTTTAGTATCATTATAAATGTAGTGAAATGAAATTATCACACTTACTGTATGCCGATGATGTGATATTATTGTGCAAGGACGAACCACAGATGATATTGATGATGATGAACTTGATGAATATTTTTCTAGTTGGTCGGGATGAAGATGAATGTACAAAAGAGTGGAATTTTTATGTCTTCAAATATTCGAAATCCGGAGTGGATTAGTAGTTTGGTGGGTTGCCTCTCCAAGAAACACTGTTCAAGTATCTGGGATTACCGATCACTTCAGGTAAGCCAAAATTTTTTGATTTCTTATCGTTGTTGGAAAAATTGAAAGGTCGAATCAATGCTTAGCAAAATGGTTTCCTATCACTTGCTGCTAGAGTTACTCTTATTGTTTCAGTGTTGAATAGCATGCATGTACATTGGGCTGCTCATATGGTAATTCCAAATAGAGTAACCAAGGAAATGGAGAGGATATTAAAATCCTTCTTATGGATTGGTAAACATGACAAATGTAAGGGAGCAAAAGTCAAATGGAGTGATATTGTAGTGCCTAAAAAACAAAGGTGGGTTTGGTCATTATTTCGATCACACGAATGCAAAGGGTATTACTTATGAAGAGAATATGGAGATTATTTGTGGATAAAGAAGCAATGTGGGTCAAGTGGGTGCAAATTTATCGCCTTAATGGGCAAAGTTTTTGACAACTTCAGTCGAGATATGAGCATTCTTAGATTTTTAAAAGTCTGTTGCAACTACAAGACATGATTTATCCTATAATTAAAAGTAGGGTAGGGAATGGAGAGGATATTTGTTTCTGGTTTGAAAATTGGAATGAATTCAGCCCATTATGATGGCGGACTGATCTACTAATTATTAGAAACCGAATCCCTAAGGAAGCAACAGTGGCATGGATATTTTAAGAGAGGGCATGGTTGAATAGATGCAAATTTGGTCACTTACTTGACCATTATGTGAATGGTGTGCAACTTCAAAACCAGACGGACAAGTTGATTTGGGTGGCAAATCATGGTGGGGAGTTTATGACTAAATCGACACACGGTATAGTGAGAGAGCTGCATGAAGATGTACCATGAGCTGATTTGGTATGGAAACAAGAAATTAGTCCCAAATCTGCTATTTTCTTATGGTTAGCTATTAAAAATAGATTGCGAACTAAGGACTGATGGTTTGGTAGCTATGATCCCCTTTGTGTTTTGTGGAAACAAGTCAATGAGAGTATAAATTACTTATTTTTTTAATGTGAATATATCATAGTGGTGTGGAGTAGAATTTGCATATGATAGGGATCCCAGATTTCTCCTATGAATGGAATGAGGTGCTGAATGATGTTATACGATATTCCAGACCTAGGTTACGAGATGATCTCATTATCCGGATGTCGTTTCATATGTTGATATATCACATATGGAGGGAGAGGAATAGACGCTTATATAAGTGGACCAATAAAAGTATGAGCTCGCTGCTACAATAGTTAACTTAATTAAAGAGTTAATCATAACCAAAGAGAAGCAAGACACCATTAGACAAGAACTTAGAGTGACTTGGTTAATTTAGCTGGTTTAATGTGGTTATAGGCTGAATGTTAATAGTAGTATAGTAGCGGTTGTAGTAATTTTGTTATTATTCTTGTAATAGGATTGTATATTATTGTTTCCAGCTTTGGTAATATATATCTTTTAATTTTCAAAAAAGGTATGTTATTATCATTACTAAGTTGAATATAAAATTTTCTAATTTCTCAATAATTTAATGTGTTTACTAGTACTCTTAATAAAATAAGTAATTCTATAAATCCAATTTTCCTTGATCATATGAATCTTTTAACAAATTCAGTTTCAAAGAAATTAATTTTAATAAATCAGAATGACTTAGAAGACAATTTTAAATGAGAAAGTATTGATCCATCATTTAGTGAAATGGGTTTAAATGATGTTAATGATGATATTCTTTTCAGTAATGAAATTATATATATGTTAAATTCGATGTATGCAATTTAAATATATAACTTTAAACTATAAAAGTTTTTAGTTTTGGTCTCACTTTTACTATGGTATATTTTTTTTGACAGGATCTCCTGTAGTAATACTTATGGACCTATAATATTATTACTATATGATACTTTGATAATTATTCTTTACTATATGAGATGATTATTCTTTACTATATGATGTAAATTGCAACATTTTATGTATTTTGTATTATTTTTAATTATATATGAGAATTAAATAATATTTTTCTTGTATCAGTTGTTGTTATTGATTATATAAAAATATGTGAAAAATAATATTAATAAAAATTAAGGGGTAGTTTTTATATCAAATTTATATTATTATGATTTTTTAGATAGAGTTGAAGGAAATTAAAAAATTATATAGTATAATATATTAAAAGATAATTTTATAAAATTTTAAAACTATTTTATAATTTAAAAATACTTAATATTAAGTACTATCGGTATTATAGCATATTAACATCAAACCAGTTACCGAGTCCGGTACGGAATTTATATCATCTGCCTAAGGACGCCAACTTGATTCCAATATTATGCTAGAGAGAGAACAGGTTGGCGAGAGCAAGCGGACTCCTCCAATCCCTGTTGCCAAAGCAACCCCTCATTCGTTCCTTATGGATACAGTAGTCCTCTCTTCCACCGTAATTCCTATCACTCACGTACTACTTGCAATCTTAATGAGCACGGATTCTCTTATTATCCGCTTTAGCTGCTTATTTGATGTCTTCCCTACCAATGAACACCTTACCTCACCAGAGAGCTAGTCCTCATGTGGACCCTCATTTTCCTCCTGCTCTCTCTCTACACCTTTGCCGACGGCAGTCAAGTCACCTCCACAGACTTTCTCCGACTTCCTTCGGACACTTCTTCTAGGTTCTTCCGTCGTGATGACATTGAAAATGAATACCCAGGGACCAGATGGGCGGTCCTGATTGCTGGATCTAATGAATACTGGAATTACAGGCACCAGGTGTTTATTTGTTTCTCTCAGTTCAGTGTTGATCCTTATATATACGACTCTAACTTGCTTCCTTTTTCTTTTCTGCGCCTCTTGTTAGATTTCTGAGAAAGGCATGAAGCTGTTCTTGTCCGTAGTGTAGTGAATTATTTTGAATAACAAAGTTTATAACTGTCTATTATGTTGATACTTTTCTCTATTAACTGATTGAAATTAGAATTTGGAAACACTTGAAGATTTTATCCCTGTTATTGTGTTTTCTCTCGTTGCATGTACGCTTTATGGTTGTTGCAATTATTGACTTCTACCACGATTTGTTCCAAACGTTTCGTTAAACCTCCAGAATGCTTCTTCAATTTTCTTAGCATTTCGATTTGTCTAAATTCAACTGCTCAACTATGATACCAACAGATTCAATAATCTCAGAGCTAGAATCACTAAAAGGCCTTGAGTTGTGATAATTCCTAATACTCCTTAAAGCCTTGAAGGATTCATGCAAAGAGTTTTAACTGAAAATACCAGCTATATGGTAGAAAGGACAAACTCCAGTGTGCAAGGTTCAAGGGTCAAAGAAGGGTGTCATCAATTATACACAATCTTTCCTTTGTATTTTTACAAAGAAGCTATTTCTGCTATTCATATTCGTGATTTCTCATCACAAAAGAATAACCTTACCAGTTACTCCAAAACTTGTTCTCACCAGCTATATGATAGAGAAGATATAATATGTACAAGTAAGGAAAAGCAAGAGGCAGTCTTTTAGATTTTACACAAACAACATCATTTGATTAAAAAACATATACTTGATGGTGACCGATTGCAACAAGTCCAAATAAAGAGTTTAACTGAGATTGTGTTTGGAGCAAAATGTGTTATAGTTCATGCATAAATTTCAGTCGAGAGAGTTCCATTGACTGGGCAAATTCTTTCTCAATGATATCGTTTCATCTTCCAGCTGATATTTACAATTGACACTTCTTGTTTCAGGCTGATGTTTGTCATGCCTATCAGCTCTTGAAGAAAGGTGGATTGAAGGAGGAAAACATCATTGTTTTCATGTATGATGATATTGCTTTTAATGAAGAAAATCCAAGACCTGGAATCATCATTAACAACCCAAATGGTCAAAATGTCTACAAGGGAGTTCCCAAGGTCTTTTTTTTTATTGCCCTTTAATTCTACATCCAGTAACTCTGTATTATTGTGAATATGGATCGCCAGTTCCCTATCACACATCACAAGACTGCTTTTTACAGGACTACATTGGTGAAAATGTCACTGTTGAGAATTTTTTTGCTGTTATCCTTGGAAACAAATCAGCTCTTACTGGTGGTAGTGGAAAAGTTGTGAATAGCAGACCAGATGATCATATATTTATATACTACAGTGATCATGGAGGTCCTGGAGTGCTAGGTTTGTAAGCATAACTGAAAAAAAATATTGAAAAACGTCAAAGCTTGTTTGCAACTCATGGTCTATGGTCTTTTATTCTGAAAGAGTTAACTGTGTTTCATTTTTCGCATGTATTCACTGCATGCTTCACCTATCCCAAGATCGGTAAAAATGTTATTCTTTTCAATTTGTCTCTGTAAATCATATCTTTTCCCTAGTAGCTTAAACTGTGGCCTTACTCCATACTGTGAGAACAAGGATGTAGTTGGATAGATTTGAACATAAATATTCTTTGACCTACAACTTAAGTTACAAACAAGACTAGTTATTAGCATACAGTACTTATGAACTATATCAGTTGAAGTGAGTGGACTTGCCAACTCCAAGAATGACACCCTCTTTTGTTATCTATCATCAAAACTTGGTATATGATTGGATCCAGTCATTACAATGCTTGAATTATTTTTTGTTAATAATATAGCTTCTTTTCAGGGATGCCAAACAATCCATACCTTTATGCTAATGATTTGATAGAAGTCTTGAAAAGGAAACATGCTTCTGGGACTTATAAAAGCTTGGTAAGTTACTGGATGAGCTTTCGTGCATAATTCATTAGTTATGATCTGCTTGATTTTGTGATGGATCATATCTGTATATACAGCTGTTTTATCTTGAAGCTTGTGAATCTGGAAGCATCTTTG
Source organism: Erythroxylum orinocense (assembly GCA_025531955.1). Classification (NCBI taxonomy): domain Eukaryota; kingdom Viridiplantae; phylum Streptophyta; class Magnoliopsida; order Malpighiales; family Erythroxylaceae; genus Erythroxylum; species Erythroxylum orinocense. The sequence goes on along the minus strand of JANZLX010000008.1, from coordinate 33,072,971 downwards.
AGGGTCTTCTTCCTGAAGGCTTGAATATTTATGCAACGACAGCATCAAATAAGGAAGAGAGCAGTTGGGGAACTTATTGTCCTGGAGAGTATCCTAGCCCTCCTCCTGAATATGAAACCTGTTTGGGTGACTTGTACAGTGTTGGTTGGATGGAGGACAGGTATGCGAAGTTTGTCTTCAAATTTTTCTTTACACAGACTTAAGGTGGTCTGTATGAATTTGGAAGCCACTGAAATACATGTAAAAGGAATCTTGTGTCTTTGGTTGCATACAGACCACACTGGAAAGGTACAAAGGATTATGCTGACATTTATTTTCTTTTGTTTCGTTTCCTATTTCACGAATGTTGATGTTTTGTAATCTTGACTGTGGACAGTGACATACACAATTTGCAGAGAGAAACTTTACACCAGCAATATGAACTGGTAATGGCCTTTGGCTTTATGCTTTACTTCGTAATACAGTAATATGAACAAAGAGGCCTTTTATAATTTTAATTACTGTTCTGCTCCAAAAAATGAAGATTATCACATAATTTTACCATTTCATTTTACAGGTGAAAAGGAGAACTGCAAATAACAACTCTGCTTATGGGTCTCATGTCATGCAATATGGTGATATACGCCTTAGCAAGGAGAATCTCTTCCTGTATATGGGCACCAATCCTGAAAATGATAACAACACTTATTTTGATGAGATATCCCCAAGAGAATGTTCAAAAGCTGTTAACCAGCGTGACGCTGATCTTCTGCATTTTTGGGATAAGGTATCCTTGACTACTTAACAGCATATGCTGATTTGCTCCTTTTATGGGACAAGCTATCCTTGACTACTCATAATTAGCTGTCAGTTTTTAGAGGAGGGGTGATCACTTAAGCCTGCACAGAAGCAACTCTGAAGTTGATCGAAGTCTTGCTATAGGAATGATAACTACAATCTCTTTGAGTTGATCTGGTGAATGGTTAGCTAGCAAGTATTGATAGGGGTTGAACAATAGCAGTGTGTCATTGGATTTATGGTAGCAGTGTGTTTTAGATGAGTGTGTGGTCAATTCTTGCAATTTAAGTAGCTTAGAATAAGAGAACGGCGATGTTTTGTTAAGTCAGGCAGCATAATGACTTATATTATGGAGTCATGAACTAGTTTTTATGGCACACACTTTGAATTACACATGAACCAGAATTTTGGTGGCATAACTGATTAAAGGTTATATATTCAAAGATTACTTTGATTTGTTTCTGTTGAGAAAAAATGCATTAATTTACTCAACTTCATAGACCTCCTGCAGTACCGCAAGGCTCCTGAAGGGTCTACAAGGAAAGTTGTTGCTCAAAAGGAGTTACTTGACGCAATGTCACACAGGATACATATAGACGACAGCGTCAGATTTATTGGGAAGCTCCTTTTTGGAATGGAAAAGGCTTCACAAGTGTTGAATGTCGTTCGTCCAGCTGGGCAACCTCTAGTTGATGATTGGGATTGCCTCAAAACAATGGTAATGTCTATAGTTCTCTCTCTCGTTTAATCAGATTTAGAATAAATTTTTTTGTGTGGTTTGAATCATTCTTAAAAATCCTTTATGGTTTATCACACACCCCTTTTGTTAGTTCTTCTATCAAATTTTTTGAGGAGCTGACACATCAAATGATCTATACCTGGTACATGTAAGAAACTAACGGAAAAACTTATAAGAGTGTGTGTTTACTTTACAAAATATAGTACTTAGTCTAAAAATATTAAACCACAGAGGAACTTTTAACAATGAGTTAAACCGATCCAAACTGACTTCTAAGAAAATTGTTCTCAGGTGAGAACTTTCGAGACGTACTGTGGATCCTTATCTCAGTATGGAATGAAACATATGCGGTCCCTGGCAAACATCTGCAATGCTGGAATTGATAGAGGACAAATGACTGAGGCATCAGCACAAGCTTGCGTTAGCTTTCCTAGTGGACCGTGGAGTTCTCTTAAAAAAGGATTCAGTGCATAATTGAAACTAAATATTCTCTATTTAAATTATGGAATCTAATAATATGAAGAAATAACATCGTATTACATTGATTTCCTCGTGTAAGATTGTCCCTATAGAAAGTAGACTTTAGTTCGTTTTGCCCCTTAGCTTTCTCTTTGTCGCATTGTCATGCCATCCATACCCTAGATCTCAAGTTTGATGAACCTTTGTTTGCATTTGAAACAAAGAGAAGATCTCTAGTATAGTCTAAAATTGGACTGGACCAGTTAGTTCTATTAAATTAAACTTGAACCGGCTTGACTTTTGGTTCAAATTTTGTTTTCAACCGTTATGAATAAAAACTGGCTAGTTAAATAATAAATCGATCGTTTTTTTCTTAATCGTGAAGAATCGTCAATACGTGTTCTTATTCTTCTTCAGTGGTAGGACACTGATAGGCACAAGCGGTTTTCATCTTAAAGCTTGAGCAATATTTCTCCAACTGGTTACTTCTGGATCTGTTTCATGAAGCAAGTGAAGAACCAGTGTACCATCTACATATCTCCTAGGAGGATATGTAAATTCTACATATACCATACTAACAAAACATACCATACCAACAATTCCAAACATTATCATAAACTCAAGCACCATACATTATTTCACATTTCATTATGTTTTAAACATGCTACAATATGTGATAACATAATATAAATATATTACATGCCGTGAAAATCCAAATGTCTTTCTGTGTATAAATATTACAAACCTTATATGCAAAATGCAAATTGTCTCATCATATTGAGTAAAAGTCAGTAACAACAACAAACTGAACATTATTCACATCAAAACATAATCTACATTGGCCACGGCGGTTGTCTTTGTCCTAGTCTTTATACTCTTCTATCTGAACCTACACGGGGCAAATCCACCGTGCTAAACATATAGTTTAATGGAAAATAACTAAACAGGATACATGTTGACAACTGTCTTTAACAGTCATCTAAACAATCACATATTCAAAAGCAATCTAAATACCATGAATCACTGAATATAATATAACATAGCAGAACATAATATATTTTTGTTTCAAAGCAAAACTCACCATTAATAGAATTCCAACACAATGTATCTCAAAACTGAATATAACTTATCACTATAGAATATTTCTCATGTTGAAGCAAATCATTTAAATCTCATATTAGAATGTGCAAATGTCAAAACTGAATATCAGAATAGGGTATAAACCCTATAGAACTGAACATGATTTGATCCAGAACAAACTTTATTTATAGCAAAACTAATCATGTATCAAAATTAATCTATTTTACAAAAGTAGGTA
>JANZLX010000008.1:33042381-33056349 GCA_025531955.1 Erythroxylum orinocense | reverse complement strand
GAGAGAAAGGAAAAAGAAGTTGTTCGTACATTTTTTACTCTCTCTCTCTCCTCTCATGCATGTATAGTCAAAACTTGAATGAGAAGAGTCTCATTTTTGGCTTCTTTCTTCTAGGAAAAATCTCCTACAAAATATTTCTTCTCCTTTACCACAAAGGATCTTGTTAACTAAGTTATCCAAGAAGAACAAGTGGTAGATTGGATTGGTAAAGGATGCAATGACAAGGAGAGGATACATTGACAAAGGAAAGGATACAAAATAGAAAAGTCAAAGCTATAGCAAGGATTTGGAGAAGATACAAAACCGAGGAGTCAAAGATGTAGCAAGGAGTCGATATAATTTCCGTTTTGTTCTTATATTAATTATTTTCCTTATACCGTATCATGTATGGCATGGCATGTTAATTTGGTTATTATGTTGTTTCTGCTGCCTTTTGATTTTGAAAATTTTTTGAAATCTACTATTTTAGCCAAATCTTGCATGTTTTTGTTTTCGATCAAACACTTCGTTCATAAAGAAAAAAACATTTGCTAGTCTTTTTATCTTCTATTAATGTCTAGTCTTAATAGAAAAATAACTCAGAACAATTTAGGAATAATACATAAATGAAATATGAATCTCATAATTATAATCTCGTTATAATTTCATTTGCAATGTTTAATTATCCCATGGATTTTATCATATACATCTAAATATGTATAAGATAAAGAATGCCTTTAAATCATTTTGTTATTAAACTATAACCAAAGCGATTGGCTGTAGGACAGAAACCAACAATCTCCCACTTAATTATCATCATAATTAAGAAAATTTCCTAAATACATACTTAGATCTTTGATGAGACCTTAGCTCCTTTGGCATTTTCAATGACTCAAATGTTTTATAGTACATTACTGTCATAAACAATACAAGGAACTACATCAAGTTCACTAAAGAACTTATCGATCCAATCAATTATTTCCATAAAATGAAAATTGTATTATGGCTTAATTATCAACCACTGCTACATTGGAACCTTTCCAAACTTGAATGATATTATTCTAAGTAAATAAACCTTAAGTAGGATTTACTTCTAAAGTTATATCTTTATCATCTTGAACTCGAATGTTAACTCATACATAGAGTAATGGATATCTTGGATGCTTCATAAGTATCTAATATCTCAAATACTAAATATCTTTAGTACATTATCTTTATACTTGGAATTATAATAGGTGAGCAAATTCCAATCTATCTCTATAGATCTAATCCCCATAATTAAGATGTTATCTTTCCATATCCAACAAGAGTTATTCGTGGAAAATTATATTTTCAACAATTTAAAATTAGATTCATTATTCTTTATGAGCAATATGTCTCCACATACTCCCATTAAAGAGGACAAATATACTCCTACTAACCTTCTTGTATACATGATAAATTCACAATTATCTCTAAAACAACTCTTTTAATTCATCATGAAAGTGATCTTTCAATGTCTCGTAATTCAAGTATACATCAAATGTATCAATAAAGGCAATGGTTTTAATTGGATGTATTGTCATAAAATTTGAACTTTTCAAATTTCATCTTACTCCCACTACTTATCTTAAGAATCAACCTCCTATAAGTAAGTACCCTTTAAAAGCTAATAAGTTTCTTCAATACTTAAATTCCTTTGTAATTTATGTAGAGGAAAGGATGAAAGCTTGGATCACCTATCTTTTAGATTCCATTACTCAAATTTTATTTTGTAGAACATTCTCCAACTTTGTAACCTAACTACTTTTTTAGGTAATTGGAAGAATATAATAGAGTGGAGCTACCACTTCAAGACCACAAGCTTAGGAGATAGGTTGGTTTTCAATATTTCCTTATATCATTCACATCATATGAAACAAGCACAATTAGAAGCTTTGAAGCTTCTTTAAATCAAAATGTGCATATAAATACTATGTTAAAAGACCTAATTGGTAAGATAAAGATGCATTTGGTAATTCATCAAACGCATCTTATTTGTTATACTCTTATCATAAAAAATTAAAGACTACCAATCACTTCCTCAAGCGGTAGAGAATGAAAAGTCATGGTCAATTTCAGTTAAGTAGCTTAATAAATTAAGAGAATGCAAAAGATAAGAATCAACTAGAATGAAGTTGACTTAGGATATAATATAAAGGTCCCTTTACAACCTTGTTGAACTCTAAAAGTAGTAGCCTTATTAATAGAGCTAGTGAAATTTTGATTCCTTTGGTACTTTAAGAACTTATAGTTCTCGCTTTAAGTTTGAAATGGTTATGTGTTTAGCTAACCTATAGTTTCCACTTTATGAAATCAAGATGTATGGTCTTTATTTTAAAGCTCTTAAAGCTGCAATATATTTTTACTTTAAAAATAAATAAATATTAGAGGCTTATTTGAAAAGTCATCTAACATTTTAACGTGAAAGTAAACATCTTGTTATAAATATGCTCAATTACTCAGTTAGTTCATTGATTCAAATATAGTACCACTCTTTAATATTAAACATTTTTTACTTAGATTAAAGTCAATTAAGTGAATTTATTTATGCTTACCTATTCATACAAATTTGATTTTATATTTATTTATTTCAGTCGAATGCTAAAATGATTGAAGAGTATCTACCTTTAATTTAAATATATGCCTACGTCATAAGAAAGTATCACTATGCATAGTAAGCATCCATTTTCAAATTATTGGATTAAAATAAAAGTATCAATAAAATCACTCCTTCAATTGGTCTAAGTGATGTACAATAAAATCTAAGCACTCTTGTAATTTCCTCAATACCACAATATTTTCAATTTGTTCCTTGACCTTATACCATATAAATTGGATTTTTGATAGATGTATAGGTGCATCTCTAACCTCAACTAGGTTGACTTTACTAATAGTTAAAATGTATTCATTATTAACCCTAAAAACCATGTCCATTGCCAACATTTCAAAGTTAATGGTAAGTATGAAAGAACTCTGTGTCAAATTTAAGAGCTTGTCATATACACCTAACTTCATTTAGTGAAAAAATATCTATTACAGATGTCCCATATCCTTTATTGTTCTATATACTCTAACTATGTTAGAATTTTTTTTTTTTTCATGTTATATAATCCTTGCCATATAAGACTCTCTCAATAAAAGAGATCAAGAGGTGTAACTATATTATTCTTTTCAGTTCTCCTTGCAATAGAGTATAAAATGACACAATACAAATAACGAATAACAAGTGATATGATTTGTAACATCCCGTCCCCATATTAAGGGTTGGAATTTAGATTTCAATAATGAAGAGAATAGCAAAGTGAGATTTAGAAAAAAAATTGCATTTCATACTCAGCATACATGCATGTGAATTTGAATCTTTGCACACATGAAAATAATTGTATATGCACTTATTGGCATTCCGGGTATATTGAATAGTAATGGGATAGATTGAGAATTGTGGTTATAGTGAATGAGTAGAATGAAATAGAGTAGAAAGACTATAAATATAAATTTAAGTGTTGGATTTAATGAAGGAAAATATGTTGGAGAAGTTTATTGAGAATATATAGTATGGAATTTTTGGATAGTGGAGTAGAAAGTTATGGTCCTTATAAGGGAAGATGCACAGGAGCAAAGTTGTATCGTCTGTAAAGACGCTTCATCTGTGATGACGTCATATCGTCTGTGATGACGTCATATCATCTGTGAAGATGTATCATCTGTAAGGATGATTTGTCTGTAAAGTTGTATCGTCTGTAAAGACGCTTCGTTTGTGATGATGTCATATCGTCTGTGAAGATGTATGATCTGTAAGGATGATTCGTCTGTAAAGTTGTATCGCCTATAAAGACGCTTCATCTATGATGACGTCATATCGTTTGTGAGGACATCATTTCGTCTTAATAGTTGCATCGTCTTAAGTTGACTCTAATTTGTTTGCCTTTTGCTTTGTTTGCCTCTTTGCTTCGTCTGCTTCTTGTTTCGGCTACTCTTTGCTTCGTCCGCATTTTATTTTGGCTGCTCTTTGCTTCATCTGCTTTTTGCTTCATCTGTTTCTTTGCTTCGTCTGCTTTTCTCATTCGTCTCATCCTTCGTCTTAGGTTGACTTTTTGCTTCGTCTTATGTTGACCAGAACATCGTCTGGTCCAAATTTGACACTCTAGATGATAGAATTTGTCTTTAAGATCTCTTGAAAGTTTTAGATCTCAAAGTACTCTTTTGAACCATCCTAAGATGATCTTAATCCGATATCTGTAGGGAAAGTTATGGCAATTTTCCCAATTCGTTTGCTTTTTCCATTCGTCCGCTTTTGCGTTTGGTTTTGTCTGGTCCATTTTTGACCATTCAGATGATAGAATTTGCTTTCAAGGTCTTCATGGAATTTGTAGACGTTGAAGTTCTCTTTTGAACCCTCCTAGAATGACCTTGATCTGATATCTCTAGAGCAATTTATGCCATTTGTCTCGGAAAGGTTCAATATGATTGAGGACAGAACCTTGTTTGATTCTTTCATCCATAACTTTGTTATCCGACCTCCAAATGAAGTGATTCTTGAACCATGGGATTCATAAGACATTTTTCTACCTCTCCAAATATATTGGTAGCATTCTGAATTGATTTGAAAAATATTGATTGAACGAAAGTGAGGGGATCAGTTGGAACAGTGAACTGGTGTTGTTTCACATAACATACTTTGGTATTTTATTTATGTATGAATGTGAAGAATTCCAAATTGAATGATTTTTGGCATCAATGGGAACATAAGACATAGGGGAACATGTTTATAGAAGAAAGTGTTGCAAAATAACTTCAGTATCTGGGGCAGAAAGAACATGCAAAGTTGACCCGAAATGATGTTTTATAGAAAAATCTGAAAGTGATTTAATGGGTTATGACTTGGGTTTCAGTGAATTTATTAAGTCATAAACTTAAGTACAAATCATAGTTAAGTGAGTTTTAATAAAGGGAAGTTGATAAGTGGCTAAGAAATGAACAGGTGTCCCGGCTTTAAAGTTAAGCTTTAATAACCTTGAAGGACAAGATGTTGTCCTTATCTTCATCTTTCTTGAAACTTCTTTCTTTAGAGTTCCTCCAACATAGAGTTTTTCATCAAATATTCACTAAAGTTAAAACTTGCTTTTCTTTGTTTGTCATCACATCTACTTTGATATTTCTTCCTTCTATTTTAAGAAAAACTGAACCCTCCTGTCAACTTTCAAGTTGATGTACGTGGTTGCACGAGGAACTAGGGTTCACATGATCGGAAGATATTAGAGCTTTAAACAAGTTGTTTTGATTCTGTATTTTTGTATGAAATGAAGCATGCATCACGTTAGCTCACTGTTAAATGGTTAAGAATAGTGATATTCTTATTTTCTAGAAAATGAAGGAGGAGATTTTGAGTATGCCATAATATGATCTTCTTTGGATTTAATGATAAAAATGTTATAAGAGATTGTAGAAATGATTTTTGGAGTTGAAAGATCAAAGGAAAAGTGTATGATGATGTTTAGAGTTGAGAAAGGAAGATTAAAGTGATAGCTAGAAGAAGAAAGTGAAGTGAATGCAAAGATTGAAAATGCAGAAAAATGAAAGTGTAGTAATGCAGAAAATGTGATGAAAATACGTAGTGAATGTTTATGCTTTTGATGATTATGAAAAATGATAGATTTTGATTGGGTTATGATATGTTGAGCAGAAGTGAAATAGTAATGAAGAGGAGATATTATGAGTTAAACAGATAATTAATAGTGATACACATATATTCATATATATATAGAGAGACTTTGTTTCCTCTCCACTAAACACATACGGATTTATATTGGAAAAAAAATTAGTGGATGAGTTATTGACATCAAATTACCAAAGAATTGAGTTTGTAAGTCAAAGAAATGATGAGTGATTAAGTTAGGAAATCAGAATGAGCATAAGATATGAAGTTTGTTACAGTACCTGGGATTGTCATTAAGCATGCATTGTATATAGTTCATTTATACATTTATGCATAAATAAATGCTTATAAGTATGCAATTATTAATGAGTGTGCAATGTGTGCCTTGCATAAATGAATTGTGCAGGTTAAGTGTTCGCATTCAGGCATTTCCAGAATTTGGAATCAAATGCTAATTTGGAGCGTACTATGAATAGACTGAGATGGTCTCACTTCATTGTTTGCTTTGTTTGAATTTTGTATTAATTGACTACGGGATGATGTTATGAATGTGAATGATTGTATTGATTTTCGGCCAGAAGGTCCAACGATTATAATCATTGATTTGGATATTGAAGTGCTACTTGTATGTGAATGACATGAACTAAGTGTACATAACTTGATGATAAATGTGTTTTGAATGAGCATTTGCATGTAAGTGAAAATATGATTCTCAACTTAGTGTTGAATGTCGGACTACGGTCCGATGAGATGTGAATGTGAGTGAATGTGGATCGTGCAAATGTGATTGATGCATTTCATGAAATGCATGTTCAGATAAAGGCGTTGTAACTTAAGTTGTCAGTATGAAGCGCTTCCACGTAGAGCTTTGCTCTGTGATTTTTAATTATGCACATAGAACTATGCTCCATGATTTTATTCTGACTTAGCCCTATGGGCTAGTATTTGTATAAGTTGTGATAGGCACTCGGTCACAACAATAAGAACGAAAGTGAGTCTTATATGCGCTGCATATCCATAATATGAATGATTAAGTGTATTGAATGTGAAGTGTGAAATTGAATGTGAAATATGAATTATGTGTTATGTGAATGGGTAAGTCATCGATGATAGTTACTCATTGAGTTCGCAAAACTCACCCAAAATTTGCAAATATTTTTCAGGATCAGAAAAATACCCCGTTAGGCTAACGGGAGTATACCTACAGCATTCAAGTGAAGGATAAAAGTCGGGATCAGTTTGTGTCTCCATTGCATTTCTCTATTTTGTATTGAATTGTATATTCCGCAAATTTTTGTATAAATTCGTATTCTGAAACGACTAAAGTGTTTGTAATCGTAATGGACCCCAAATAACTATTGAAATTCTGCTGATTGTATGCTTGAAAATGTGTATGAATGAAAGTGAGCTAGAATAGATTATGGATTTCCAAAAATATGTGTATGTTGTTGTTTCAAAAAAAAAAAAGAATATCAATTTCTGAATGATTGAGTACTCTAGCACGCCACCCTTGCGAGACACGAACTCGAAAATTACCCACAATTTTAGGTTCAGGTTTCGCGAAAGTGAGGTGCTACATGATTTTCATATATGTTGACTCAATCACAGTGTGGCTAGTTATTCCATAATGAAAATTTTAAAAATTTGAACACGGAATGAAAAAGTTTTCAAATAATTGAACATCTTTTGGTTAGCCCTTTTAAAATTTGTTTTGTTAGAAGAGTTATTAAAGACATGAATGCTCCGTGAAGCACTTTCTAATGGATGACTTCAACCGAAGCTTAAAAGTAAATTAAAGGGCACTCTTGTGATGGAACTGAGGTCTTTCAAAAGTCCGTGGGATTCAAATACACGTTTGGAATTGCGGTTCATGCAAGAAAGGTGTCTTCTGGTTTCTGTTTCAATCAAATCAAATCTGCCAAGTCACAAGAGCTGTCCGACTTGAGTAAATACATCCATGTCTGAATTCAAAACTTGATGCGAATAAAAAAGGAAGCATACATACCCTTTTCTTTTAATCATAGTTTGGCACTACAGAGTCCACACTCTTGACTCTGCCCATAGAAGAACAGTATCAAACTAACCCACCGAGTTTGACGTCTTGATCGATTTTGAAATAGTAATATAGTTAAGCCATTGCTGGATGAGACTAGCGGAAATAGTAATATAGAAATACCAAATGGAAAGAGACGCGAAGGCTGGATGAGACTGGCGGACAAGGCTATCACCGTCGATCCGATACGCACTGATTATGACAATTTCCCCCAACAAGTGGGTGCCAATTCAAATGTCATTATTCATAACATTACGTCCCAATCCTCTATTAACAAATCATTAACCAATTCCACATTTACTACAACACTATCAATTCCCCGTGTGCCAGCGCGTCCCCTTCTTAATTTCCCACGGTTTCCGGTGTTTGGTGATAAAGAGCGCTTGGTCGACGCTCCATTTAACACGTCTCACCTCTCAACGACTGCTAGTTATATTAGCCCATTGTTCTGTTTTCCTCGCCTTCCATTTTCTCCACACACATTATTAAACAAATCCGAAATGCTGGGAAAGCCACTCTCTCTCTTATTTTTTATCTTCTTCTTCTTCTTCCACTTCACTCAGTCTTTATCAAATCCAGATTCCACCACCTTACTGGCCTTCAAGTCCTCAGTACTAGACCCTTCCAATTCGCTTTCTTCATGGACTAATTCGACTGAATTATGCTCTGGCTCTTGGCTCGGTGTCACCTGCAGCTCCTCAACTCTCCGAGTCACCCGTCTCGTCCTTGAAGACCTCAACCTCACTGGCTCAATTCTTCCTCTAATTCAGCTCACTGAACTCAGACTCCTGAGCTTGAAATACAACCAACTCTCCTCTACCTCAAACTTCAGTTTCTCTTCATGGCCAGCTCTCAAACACCTCTACCTTTCTCACAACCGCTTAGTTGGGAAATTCCCACCTGGTCTGGGCAATCTCCAGCGACTCCGTCGACTTGACGTCTCTTACAATTACTTCTCCGGTGAGATTCCAATGACTGAGCTTGCTCAGTTGTCGCACTTGTTGACGCTTAGGCTCGAGGCCAACTCATTCAGTGGGACCATTAGCTCTGCTAGTAGACTTCCTTCTTCTGTGTTAGATTTAAATATTTCTTATAATTATCTCTCCGGAAAAATACCGTCATCATTGTCTCGATTTCCTGCGAGTTCCTTTAGCGGAAATCAGAATCTCTGCGGGGAGCCGTTGCTGTATGCGTGCTATAGTGGGACGGTGGAGAACGACCCAGCAAAATCAAGTAAACCTGTAACTAGCACCAAGAAGAGGTTGAACAACTGGGTCCTGATCATCATTGTCAGTGTCATTGCTATGGCGATTGTGTCAGGTTTAATCACTATCACATGCTACTGTTTTCGCGAGCGAACAAGAAAAAGAGGGTCTTCTGGAGATTTGGCGAAGAGGAAAGCTACTGGGTTTCAACCACCAATTGGAGGGTACTACGGTGAAGGTAGGACCAGTAGGAAGGGTGAGAACATGGTGTTGTTTGAAGGTTGTCATGGTTTCAGTAAGGTGAATGAGCTACTGAGTTCGTCTGCTGAATTGTTGGGTAAAGGCACCGTTGGGACCACATACAAAGTGTTGATGGACGGCGACGGTGTCTGGGTGGTTAAGAGGGTCCGAGAAAGAAGAAAAAGAAGAGAGCTGGATGGTTGGCTAAAGGTGATCGGTGGATTGAGACACTCCAATGTTGTGAGTCTCAGAGCTTATTATCAGTCTAAGGATGAGTTGCTTTTAGTGTATGATTTTCTACCAAATGGAAGTCTCCAATCACTTTTGCACGGTGCGTCTCGCTATTTTGGTTCAATTATATTGATCGGTTTGACCTTTATCCTTAGTTTTAGGACTAACAAAAGATATGTTTCTATGTTGACAACAGGCAACAGAGGACCAGGAAGGACCCCATTAGACTGGGCTGCAAGGTTGAGAATTGCTTCAGGTTCTGCAAAAGGTCTTGCTTTCCTCCATAGTTATGATAAAGCTAAGCTATTTCATGGGAACTTAACATCATCAAACATCATTGTTGATCGGTCTGGCAATGCATGCATTTCTGACATTGGTCTTCACCAATTGGTGCACGCACCCTCCTTCTCGAACAATGCATATAAGGCTCCAGAACTATTGCCCAACGATAAAAACAATGATCATGTGAACCAAAGGAAATTTAGCCAGAAGTGCGATGTTTATAGCTTTGGCGTGGTCTTGCTAGAACTATTGACAGGGAAAATGCCAAGTGGGGAGGGAAATACAAGTTTGGTGAAGTGGGTTCAAGGAGTTGGGCGAGAAGAGTGGGCATGGGAGGTGTTTGATTTTGAGCTGTTTGGGTGCAAACAGATGGAGGAGCAAATGGTGGCTCTCATGCAAGTGGCTTTGCTTTGTGTATCGGAGTTGCCAAGAGACAGACCAAAGATGAGCATTGTCCATAGGATGATTGAGGACATAAGCAGCAAGGGTGCTAGAGAAGTTAGCCCTAATTCTATCATGAATGACCTGAGTTCGGATTCATCGCCTTCTCTTTCAGAAAATGCTATTTAACTTTCACCAGAAGAAGTTGATTAATGTGTCAAATAATGTGTTTGAACTGACTAAATTGACAAAAGGAAAGCCATGAGCCTCGGAGAAGTTTGAGTTTTCGTTAGAAAATGGTTATCTTCGTCTTATGGAGATTGCTACAGCATATGCTAGACTATGATATTATATTATCTTAAATCCGGAATCTGGAAATATTCCTACGAAGCTATGCCTATGCGGATACAAATAAGAATTTTTATAAGATGTTACTAAAAAAGTTTTAAGAGCACGAAACCATAATCAAGAACTAGGCTAGCCAAGTGCCTTTCTCCAATTCTTGTTTGACGCGACGGGTCATTTACCGAAGCAGATAGAGTGGGGAATCTCTAGTATTTAGAAGAGTGAAAACGAGGAGAACATTCGTGAGAACCACATGAGACAATATTGGGAGACCCAGAAATTGGGGATCAAATCCTGCTCATAATTCTGTCCTAACCCTGAATGCCGATGTTTGTCACTAAGAAGTAGGGTAGGGTATGTTTGTCAGTAAGACGTAGGGTAGAGTAGCACAGGACTTAATTGCCCGCCAAGGAATTTGGTTTCAGAGACAGCCATGAATGAGCTGTTGAGGACCATTCCGAGTGTGAAACAAGAAGCTGACGTGGTAGTAGCCCAGAGCCAACCATATTCCGACCATGAATTGCAAAGTCTAGGCTCTAGGTTTAATTACAAATAAAATCTTAAATTTTATGATTATAGGTTAACTTTTAAAAAGTAGCTATTAAATATTTAACTTTTAATTCTTTTCGATTCTTACCTTTGCTGATATGACTTATCATCGAAAAACACCAATTAATAATATACAATAAACTAAAATTAATACAAATGTCGAAGATTAATGAAATGACGTCGTTTAATTACATAATTAAAACAACGTCGTTTAAAAAAGTAAAATTCCTAAATGTAAACAAAAATTAGATAATATTGTTTAGTCACATAAATAAATCCCAAAATCCATTCAAATTTCCAATAAAATGCGAACAAAAATTAAATAACAACAACACGAGAACTAAACAAAGACAGGGATTAAATTCATTTAGGGATTTCAATTTTTTGAAATGACGTAGTTGTAGTTATGTGATTAAGCGACATCGTTTCATTAATTTTCACCACCTGTGTTAATTTTGGCTAACATGTATTAATAGTTAGGATTTTTGGAATACGTGACAAGTCACGTTAGTAAAGATAATGGAGACATTAACGTTGAATTAAAATTGAAAAAAATTGAAAATTTAAGCATTTAATTGTCACTTTTTAAAATTTGAGTTATAATTGTAAAATTGAGCAAAGTTTGATATTTTTTTGTAATTAACCTAAATATATAATGCAAGGCCATCAAATTCTGATTTAAAGTTTGCAGTAGGCTGGCATTGTGGTCCATTGGCTACCAGAGGTAATGTGACAGCCTCTAGTTCGATCATGGTCATCTTAAAAAAGAAAGGATAGAAATCTTTTAAATGGATTAACATGCCCTCAAATCCTCTGTCCCCCTTCTCCTATCATTACCCTGTCCCTTTTGCATCTGAGTCATCCATTCATGTGGTTGCATCTGAGTCATTCATTCATGTGGGACCCACATGAATGGATGGCTCAGATGCAAAAGGAACAGGGGAAGGGGCCAGAGGATCAGCCCCCGATTAACATGCAAGGATGGACAGTTCAGGTTGAGTTGGCTCGGAGCTCGAGGCAATAGACCCAAGCTGGAAAGACCGACCTAAGACTAATTTTTTTAAAAAACCAAGTCCAATGGTCGGATCAAGGCTGGGCCTAATTGCCATCCTAATGGCATGTGAAGCTTTCAATTACTTTGAACTAATTGTCATATACTATGATTTGATTCAAATATCGATTTATTACAATGTTGCTTATATCTATACCAACCAACTTGTCTTGGCAAAGAAAAATTATATTCCTAAAAAAACATACAAGAAATGAAAGGACATAAATAATAGATATTTCTTCAAAAACCAAATAATTAAGTTCTTTTCCATTCGTAAATGAAATAATTAAACTTCTTTCCATAAAAGAAATGCGAAGATTCAAACTTAAATTCTCTTATTAGGATTCAACTTGTTTATCCCACACTAATCGGTTGCGAAATTTATCATCATTTTCTTAAAATATAGATTGAATATTTTTAGAAAGGCTATTTTTATTAAAAGGCAAAACAAATTGTAAAAAGGTTTTTCTTTCACCTAATTGAATGAAAAAATAGTTAAATCTTAAGTGAAACCAATGTAATAGATGTAGATAAAATTTATTTATTGAATCACTAAAAAGATTGATTTGTAATCTTTCTTATAGTCTTACTTACTCATTTAAGTTAAATAGAAATAACATTATTCGTTTATTTAGAGGATGATTGTATCAAAGCAATTATATTGTTTTGGTACATTGATTGGACACTTGAGACTATATGGCTATTGGCTTCTAGGGTTGTAAAATATTTTAGTATTGTTAAAGTTGTTATTATGTATGGCTCATATATACAAATATACAATTTTGGAGATGTTTCTTGGATGCCTTTTGGGTGAACACAACCTAGAAACTAGTGTGGCTTAAGACATGTTCTATTGTGGAAATCATAGCTAAAAAAATGAGGTTAACAATATAGACATGTTAATGGGAAAGAGATATTTTCAAGGAAGCCACATTCTATAACATCTTTATGTCCTAGAACTATGTCCAAGTTTGTAGAGAAGTAAAGAATGCATGAGTTGAGACATGATGTGCTAGAGCTCGTGATATGTTCTAGAAAGAGACAACAAGATCTACCATATCCCAAGCCATGTCAATGACAAACAACCTTGCTTGAACATATTTTTTTGGTGGATTACAAACATTAAAAGGATTCTAAGACTTGCTAGAATCATGATCAAGTTAGGTTGGGTTTGTTAAATAGGAAAGTTGTTGGGCCTCGATTTCTTTTTCATAGTAAATAAGCTTGTTTTAATTTATTTTGAGGTTTAGTTTGCTAATCGAATTATTTAAGGATTTTATAAGTTTAGGCCAATAATTTTTTTAATGAAGAGTTTTAGTTAAATTAGAATTTTTGCTAAATTGTTAGAAGTAAAAACATAAAATGGCTTAGGGGTAAAATAGGAAGTTTACTTATGTTTTTAAGGTTTAAGGCTTATAAGGAGGGATATTTTAGTCATTTTGAAGGCCATTAAATGAAGAATAAAGGAGGAAAGTCATGATTGCCGTAAATGAAGGGGGTAAAGTAATGAAAATGGACTAGGAAAAAAGAAAGAATAAAAGTCATTGGGTGAGAGGTGATTCACGCAAGTTCTAGAAGAAGAGAGTAAGTGATACTACGTAGTTTTAGGCTTAGGTTTTATTTAGTTTAAGAAACACAATTGTCAAGGTTTAGAGAGAGAAGTTCACGATATTTACAAAGAAAAGAGAGGGAGAGTTTTCGGTTGAGAGGAAAGAAGAAGAAGGAGAGAAGAAGGTTAGGCTTTGGATTTTCTTAGCTTCTAAAAGGATTTGAGAGAGTTTCTTAAGAAGGAAAAAGGAAGAAGAAGGGTCTAAACTCCCATTAGAAGAGAAATCAGATTTTCGTGGGTTAATCCTAAGGTAAGAGATTTTTGAAATTTCTTGGAAATATTAGAGGGTTTTGATTTGTAGTAGTTTCGGAAAGATTTCGGTAAGGTTATATAGGGTTTATTTCATGTTTTCCATTCCTTAGAAAT
>JANZLX010000008.1:33028893-33042281 GCA_025531955.1 Erythroxylum orinocense | reverse complement strand
CAGAAGAATGATAGAGTGCCATGATCATGGCAGAAGCTTGTCACAAAGGCCACAATCATGGATAGTGGCCCGCGTGATGACAACTTGGGGACTACTTCTGAACTCAACTTATCGATGGTTATTTCAGGCATTTTGGGCTAGGTAAAACCCAGCTTTTACCTTAATTGGAATGAACTATAAAAAGAAAAGAATGAAACCCTAAGAGGGGCCTCGATTCTTTCTATTTTTTACTGAAGGAGCGTAGGAGCTTCAGAAGAGCTCGAAGAGGGAGGCAAGCTCTCCATCATAAAAAGTTCTATGGAGGGGTAGCTTTCCCGACGCCAGTATGGAAGGGCAATCGATGCCGACAACCCGATTAAGTGTATTTCTCCTTGTATTTGTTGTTTTATTTCTCTCTTTATAAATTGATTATGTTATCCTATGTCTATTGTTTGGGTTTTGTGTAAGAATGATTGAATCCTGTATTTGATTGTTTTTATGTATGAAATGATTGAATCTTGTATTTGATTGTTTTTATGTATGAAATGATTGAATCCTGTATTTGATTATTTTTATGTATGAACCTATTATTAGGATAAAATGCAATATGTAATTGTTGTGTTTCTGATTCATTTATAAGGACTAATGGTTCATAATCATTAGGGATAATATAATCTAGGTTAAATAATCCGAGCTTGTGTGATTATTGCTTAAATTACTTTCTTTTTCTTATTTTTAAGGTGATTGTATGATTAAATATAGAGTAGGGTTAATTAACTAGCTCTTCTTAATTAACTATGACTTAAGGAAAAATTAGGATTATCAGAGCTTCTTATTAATTTACGACCAATAGTTTAAAGAGAGATGTGAAGAAAACAATTCAATGAAATATGTTTAATTAGGAGTAGGTCGAGATTGAACCAAAGAACCAAGTCCCAAATGAATTCATCACTTTTATCTATTTTAATGTTTTCTTTTATTTGTTTTCACTAGGTTAGTTTTACTTTATTTTGTTATTAAACCAAAACCCCCCAAAAACCTAAATGTCGATTAATTTCATTTCAATAGCTTTACACACACTCTCTATGGGATCAATTTAGACTCACCATTGTTATAGTACTAGTATAGTTTATTTTAACTAGTGTCACGACGTGCTATCAATTTTGATGTCATTGCTAGGGAGTGTGGTGTTTTAGTTTTTGTTCTTGATTTTAATTGGTGTTTTGTATATATTTGTTCATAATTAGTTTATTTTCAATCATTTCTTGAACTTTTCACTTTTAATTTTGTGTTTGTGAAATAAAAAAAGAAGAAGAAGAGAAAATATGACATGGACAAAAGTAATTTCTTTTATAACTTTTGTTCTAAATCCTATAACCAAGGTTGAACTGATCATCCTAACTTTAGTTATGGATGGGATAACCTACAAAATTACTTCCTTAATAGTATGCAGGATGCACAACAATTCATGTATAGACCAGAAGTTTTTTTTATCACAACTCAAGTACATCTTTGGAAGATTTTCTTAATATTATGACTGCTAATAATATTCAAATTCAGCATAGTATACAGGAATTCTAGCAAGAAATAAGCAATTTCTGCAAGATATAAGGTCTAGCATCTTATATTTGGAAAACCAATAAACCTCAGGAACTTCTTTGGAGCAATTAGTTGATGTTTATGTTGCTAATACTTTGCGATTATAGCAAGAAGAGATGCAATTCCCAAAAGAAACACGTTCTAGGATCCAAAACTTGGCAAGCCAAATGGGTGAGTTAACGAAAGCTCTCAACTGCCTAGCAGCACAAGGAGAAGAAACGCAACTATCTTAACCTGAGGTGTACCTAAGGGATGATAGCCCAGTGGCCTTATAGACTGAAGAGGAGCTTGAGAATATTAAGTGGACTACTCAAGGAATTGTTTGTATCAAAGAAGTTAAAAAGGAGGCCAAAACCAAAGGATACATCTTTTTAGCTCAGAGATAAATACTGAGTTCCAATTTCTTATTATGAAAAACTCTTTGCTTTTGCACATCATATTTTAGAAATTAAACGGGGAGGAACAAAGTGAACAGACATTTGAGATATTCTAAGAGTGTAAGGACTCAGTAAAGATTGAGAATATGAAGATAGGGCATATGCTGAATACGAAGGATTATCAACCAAGGCCCTATCCTAAACTACCTCACGTGGAAGTGGCTCAAACTGTACTACCTAAAGATCATAATTTTGTCATGTGAGGAGAGTATGAAGTCAAATGAATGACCTTAAACAAAGGCATTTCTTGGGAGGCAACCCAAGGAAAGGAAATTTCTTTTCTTAATTTTTTTGCGTTTGTTTCTTATATGCACGTGTGTTTTAAGTTTTCAATCAAAATGAGAGAAAGAATAAAACAGATAAACATTTTCTCTTTTCAATTAGAGAACAAATTGACTAAAGAATTTCATAGCAATTTAACATGTACTTTTACTCTTGTGATTGGTCGATATGCATTATCTTTAAAATAATTGTGACTAGTGGTAGAGAAAGCGGGTGAGAATTTGCAGCCTTATTAGACTAACACATCCATATCATTCTCATTGTCTTTTTTTACGTGTGACCTTCATAACATGTACATCCTAACTTTGCTTTGACTTTCTATTCAAGACCACATTCTTATCACATGCATTAATATGGAGATAATTAAACATTATTTATTTTTCCAAGCTACATTAGCCAAATAGCCTAGCTGTTATATAATTTTGCTTTTGATAAGCCTCTTTGAGCTTTATACCTTTCTTTTTGTATCAACCACTTTATATACTTTTAAACATAACCAAATGTCCTACCTAAGCCATAAAGCTAGTGGAGCATTTGTGATTGTTTAGTTTGTGGATGTACAAAGTTCTAAGTGTGGGGGTGTACATATGTACGAGTTGATTATAATGATTAGGATGTTATTTTATGTCATATCATTAAAATGCCCATGCTAATGTAGTTTATTTTAATGTTTTTATAAACAAAAGCAAAGGCAAAAAGAAAAATGTATACGTTTAAATAAAAGTACTTAGGAGGAAGTCCATAAATGTTGAAAAGTTGTTTATGATTAGTCTTTCCTCCTAAAGTTGTATTAAAATAGTTATTTGAGTATGTTAAATATGGGGTAGATGTTATCTTGGAAGGTTCACTCATTGTAGTTTCAATATGTTGTTATCATCAATCTTTATGATTGATCCCTTGTGATTAGCTATACTTCATGTGGATTGTATATGAGAGTTTAGTTTGAGAGGTGAAACATCATTTTTGCATTCATCATAATTGATGTACACAATTGTGAAGGAATGTTGGTTTTTGCACTTGATGTCACATTGAGTGTTGCTTTGTTTCACTAGCTTTAATGGCTTTCATACCACTTGACCCAAATACATATCACCTTATCTTTCCCACATTACAACGTTGAAAGGAACTTTGACTAATGATCTTGCATGTGAACATTAGTTATGGAGAAATAAAATTATATGCAAAATTGTGGAGTGTCTTGATTGTGAATGGTATTGAGTGAACCTATGGATATATATTAGTTAAACATATTTTCCAAGTCTACCATTAGATTACTTAGTTTTTAAAGGCATTGAATGTTGATTGATCATGTGTAAAAGCTTGGAATGTTGAGTTCTTGCTATGATTTTTGAAAATCGTTCATCTTTGTTTATAATTATGCATTGTTGGGAAATATGGAAAATGAGTCAATATTTTAGGTCTTTGAGCTTAATTTTGATGTTTTACTCGAGGATAGCCAAAACTAAGTGTGGGGGAAATTGACATGTGCTTAATCGATTATATAATTATTCCATAACATTTAGTGATTAATGACATGAATTTGTTTAAGATACTCACTTTGACTCATATATGATTTTAGGTACGCTTTGGAATTAAAGAAGTTAAAGTGAGTCGAAAGCACTACATTTGGGCTATTTTCTAAAGATTCACAACCACTTCTCTTCATGGAACAAGAATGAGGAAGATTTAGAGCAAAGAAAAGAAGACTTAGAAAAGGATGGAGGAAGAACCTAGTGCCACGATTGTGGCCTAATTGGCCACGATTGTGACAAAAGAATGACGAAGTCCCATAACCGTGACAGAAGCTTATCATACAAGTCATGATTGTGGCCTGCACAACAACAGCTTGGGGACTACTTCCGAACTCAACTTATCAAGGGTTATTTTGGGCATTTTGGGCTAGTCAAAACCTAGTTTTTACCCTAATTAGAATGAACTATAAAAAGAAAAGAATGAAACCTTGAGAGGGGGCCTCAATTCTTGTTATTGTTCGACTAAAGGAGTGTGGGAGCTTTGGAAGAACATGAAAAGGGAGGCAAGCTCTCTACCATGATAAGACCCATAAGGGGAAGCTTTCCCGAAGTCAATATGGGGGGGGGGGGGGCGGCCATCGATGTTAACAACTTGGTTAAGTGTATTTCTCCTTGTATTTTTTGTTTTATTCTCTCTTTAGAAATTGAATGTGTTATCTTAGCTCTATTGTTTGGTTCTTATGTAAGAATAATTGAATGCAATATTTGATTGTTTTCATGTATGAACCCATTGCTAGGATTGAATGTAATAATCGTTGTGTTTCTGATTCATTTGTAGTAACTAATGGTTTATAATCATTAAGGATAACATAAGCTAGGTTAAATAATCTGAGCTTGTGTGATTATTGCTTAGATTAAACTGTTTTTCGCATTCTTAAGGCGACTATCTGATTAAATCTGGAGAGTGTCTCCTAGGTTATCCAATAGCTTAGGTTAATCAACAATCTCTTCTTAATTAACTATGACTTAAGGAAAAATCGGGATTAAAAGAGCTTATTGTTAATCTTCGACCAATATTTTAAAAAGAGATGTAAAGACAACAATTTAATGAAATATGTTTAATTGGGTGTAAACCGAGATTAAACCAAAGAATCGGGTCCCAAACAAATTCATCACTTTTATCATTTTAATTTTTTCTTTTATTTGTTTTCACTAGGTTAGTTTGACTTTATTTTGTGATTAAACACCAGTTTCTTCCTTGGTAACAACATTTAAAACTTATTATGATTATTATTTCATATTGTTAAAGTTTTCTCTATTGCCAATTAACAACTTATAAATTAAGGCAAGTATGTTTATCGCTGATGAGTAACATAAGAGTAAGTATAGTATCTATCCTACGAGGCAACTAGATAGCTCTTATAAACTCGCCTATTACTAACTAGCGTAAAGAATTAATTAAAAAGGTTGTTGATGGGTAACAAAATTTAAAATTAAACCAATCTAAACTATTTAATAGCCAAGGGAATAAAAAAAGCAATTGATCAAATAGAATGCATAGATAAATACTTTCCCTAGTATCATCCTTAATGTCATGATTCAATGAATTTAGAACTGATTTATCATTTGGAGCAACATAACTTTTTAAAATATGAAATTACACCTTCTCAAGCTATAACAACCTATTCTTCAATGGGTTAACACGTATCTCTACCAAACTAACATCCCTTCAAATGCATTAAGTTATGTGAACTTTCATAAAATGTTTCACCTTAACACTAAAGAGAATATATAAGTTTACCACTAGCACCCTTATTCAACTTATAATATGTAAGTCGTGGTTTATTGATAAGATGTTTTTTTGATATATTAATTGGAGTTATCTCTTTTATTTTGAATATAATTTGGTGCTTAAACATGAAAATTAATATTTGTTTGTTTTAAGAGATGAAAAGTGGAGATTGCATCAAATTGGGGCATTATTGGTGAAAATCATGAACTTTGCAAAACATGGATAGATTACTATTGTGAATAAGGCGAGAACATGCCTAATGCCATATTCATTTGAAGAGTTGGAAACTTTTTTCTATCCTTATTATGTAGGGATTTGGATTTGGTTTTAGATAGGAGATTTTCCAAGATAAACGTAGACTAGGATTTAAGTAGAAAAATCATACGAGAGACGTCTTTCACCTCTCCAACCTTCTTCTTTTTCTTTCTTTTGAATTTTCTCTTAATCTTTCATCTTTCTTTTGTCTTTGGTGTTGAAACTAAAGCCATGTGTAGCTAAACTCAAACATTCTGATTCAAGGGGATTCAAAACTCCAATTATGACCTTGTAAGGTTTTGTTCTAAACTTATTTTCATGTTTTAATTCAAGTATGTCTTATTTTGTGTTCTTATATTTCAAGAATAATTAATATTGATTAATTTGAAAAATTAATTTAATGTTGATTATTTTATAACAATCTATGAATTTAGTGATTCATAATTGTCATGAAGGATTGGTACAAGTAACAAATAGGTTATTTATGAATTTACATATTTAACTTATGAGAAACAAGAAAACTAAGTTGAATAGTTGCAACTATCTCAATTATTTAATTTAAAGTTTAGTCTTTCTTCACTGAGCTTATTGCTATCATTAAATTGATATGGAATGTTTTCCTATCCAATCAATTAATGGTAAGTTTTAGTTTGAATGTTCGGTTTGAATCAATTAATTTAGGAAAATTTGAAACTTATGTATCCTAATATGTTTTGGACTAATTGCTTGAATTTTGATAATTATTGTTTTTATACTAATGATCAATATTACAATATGAGATCTTTCCAATGAATCAGAGTTAAGTATTCTTGAAATTCTTCCTTTTATATTTAGTTGATTTATTTTAATTTCTTGTTAATTTTAGTTAATTGGTTAATTAATCGAAAATTCCCACTTTATTTTATTAATTGAAATTAAGAAACAAACATTTTAGTTCTTGTGGGATTTGGCCTAGTTTCACAACTACTATAAGAAGTTAGAGAATCAAAATTAATTTTAAGGGTTTTGATTGTTTCTTTGTGTTATTTTACAATTTAAAAATTGTTGAAAAGACTAATTCTCTGCTTTTTCCTAGCAGTTTAGCAAAGGTAAATAAGGAGGATAAGGATAAAGAGACCTGGGAGACCTTTCGGAAGGTTGAGGTAAATATTCCATTGTTAGAAAAGATCAAACAGATGCCAAGGTATGCAAAATTCCTCAAGAAATTGCGTACGAACAAGCGAAAGTTAAGAGGTAATGAAATGATAAGGATGACTGAGATTGTTTCTGTAGTTTTTAAAAAGAAAATAACTCCTAAGTGTAAAGACCTAGGCATGTTTACTATTCCTTGCAAAATTTGTAACATTGAGATTAAACAAGTCACAATAGATTTAGGAGTATCGATTAATGTTATGTCTTGTTCCATATATGCTTCTTTAAATTTAGGGCCATTAAAAGAAATTAATGTTACCATACAATTCATTGATCGTTCTAATGCTTACCCAGATAGGGTAATTGAGGATGTGCTTGTATAGGTAAATAAGCTAATATTGCTTGTTGAATTTTATGGGATTGATAGGAATGATGAAACTTCCCATAACCCAATACCTACCTTACAAGGGAGACCACTTCTTAACACGACCCAAACTAAGGTAGATGTTCGTGAGGGTACCCTCACGATGGAGTTCGATGGGAAAGTTACTTTTTTCAATATTTTTGATGTCATTAAGCACTTCTATAATGACCGCTCTATTTTTGCAATTAATGTCATTGGCCTTTCAGTACAGGAAGACTGTAACTGGAAGTATAAAATAAACAAGAAGCGATTTCAATAAATAAGAAGACCAAAGCATTTAATGTCTCGTGGAAAAGCTTTATCAATGGTCAAAAAGTGTTTCTTTATTATGCTAAATATAAATCTCTCTGCATAAACGTCATCCTTATTGGGTCGATCCTTTTGTGATAACTAATGTTCTTCCTTATGGTGCGGTTGAAATCAAAAGTTTAAAAATAGGGAAGACATTGTGTGTAAGTGGTCATTAACTCAAACCTTATTCTGATGAACGTGAAGTGGAAAATGTCAAAGTTGTGATTCTTGGGGATCAAAATTTTGTAACTTGATAAGAGTAACATGGAGTCGAGCCAACGACAACAAACAAAGGTGCTGTTTAGGAGGCAACTCAAGGGAAGTTGATTTCTTTTTTATTTATGTTCTCGCATTTCCTATTTTTGTTAAATGCTCAATTTCTTGCATTTGATGTTACATTAGGGATAGTGTAAGTTTTAAGTATGAGGGTGGAGATCTTAGCTTTTATACACATTTTTGAGCTTAATGGTTGCTTACGTGGCTTCTTAGGCATTTGCAAAATCAAACAAAGATAATCAAACATTTTCTCTTTTTCTATTACTTTTAAGACTATATAGTCATAATTAGAGTGAGAATTGACTAGAAAAATCCATGCAACTTTGTCATGTACTTTTGCTCTTATGATTGGTCAATATGCATTATTTTTAGAAGAATAGTAACTAATGATATATAAAAGCCAGTGAGATTTTGAGCCTTATTAAAATGATGCATCTATATTAGTCTCATTATCTTTTGTTCATGTGTGACATTCATGACACGTACATCTTAACTTTGCTTTGATTTTCTATTCAAGATCATATTTTTATCACATGTATTAACATGAAAATGATATAGGCATTATTTGTTTTTACAAGCCACATTAGCCAAATAGCCTGCCCTTTGATATGAATTTTCCTCTGTTAAGCCCCCTTGAGCTTTATTAGCCTTTCTTTTTGTGCTAAGCACATTACATGCTTTAAACTGAACCAAGTGCCTTAACTAAGCCTTAAAGCTAGTGGAGTATTTGTTAATTGTTGATAACTTTGGATGTACAAAAATATAAGTGTAGTGGTGTGCATATTTGTGAGATGGTTATTTTTGTTGGGATGCCATTTTACATTTTATCAATGAAATTCCCATATTGATGTAGCATCTTTCAATTTTTATTAAAAAAAAAGGAAACAAAAGAAAAAGAAAAAATGTTTGGATAAAAGTACCAAAGAGGAAATACATTTGTTTTGAATAGTTGTTCATTTGTTTTCTCCTCCTAAAGTTGTGTTGAATGGGTAATTTGACTGTGGTGCATATGAGATAGATGTTGTTTTGGACGGATCACTCCTTATGGTTTCAATATATTGTCATCAATGATTTTTACGAGTGATTCTTTCTAATTAGTTATGCTTTATATGGTTTATGGTGTGAGAGCTTGTAAAGTATAATTGTTGCATTCATCATAGCTAATGGTACCAAGTTTTGAATGAATGTTAGCATGTGCGCTTAATGTTTCATTGAGTGTTACTTTTTCTTCACTAGCTTGAAGATTTTTTTGTTACATTACCCAAATACATGTCACCTTACCCTTGCCCACATTACAACCTTAGAAAAGTCCTTTGATTCATGATTATGCATGTGACTCTTAGTGGTGGAGAAATGAAATGATATGCAAAGTTGTGTAGTGTTATGATCATGAATGCTGTGTGAGTGTATCTATGAATCTATCTTATTTAAACAAAATTTATCCAAGTCTACCTCTAGATTGCTCAATTTCTAAAGCTGATGAAATTTGATTGATCGTGAGTAGAAGCATTGAATGTTGAATTCTTGTCATGGCTTTTGAAAGTTATTCTTCTTATGACTATCTATTCTTGGAAAATATGGAAAAATGAGTAAGTATTTTAGTTTATGACTTTGATTTCGATTATTTGGCCGAGGATAGTCAAAGGCTATATATAGGGGAAGTTGATATATGCTTAATTATTGATACATTTAATCCATTACACTTAGTGATTATTGATTTCAAATTATTAAGACATTCACTTTAGTTCATATTTGGTTTTAGGTCAGATTGGAAGCATAATGGCTAAAGTGAGTTAAAAGCACTTATCCCGAAAACCTACTTTTCACTATAATTAGAATATATTGTGATGGCAGAGAACATTCTTCGATTATTCTTCATCATTTTTAGGTTTCGGCAGAAAGAAAGGGGCAACAGAAGCTCATCTCTTGGAGACCAATAGAGAAGATGGAAGGCTAAGTTCTCGACACCGGTTCGGAGGTGAAGTCGACACTACGGAGCACATTTTGACATATCATCTTTGTGTATCGTGTTGTTTCCCTCTTTTCAGATTATTTACGTTATCTTATATTTATTGATCAAGAATTGTGTATGAATGATCTTGATGCTCTATTAGATTTTTTTTCATGAAAACCCATTGTTAGAACTTGAATACGGCACGTAATAACCTTGTTTCAAGTCGTATATGGCAACTAATGGTTCTAAATCATTAGGGATAACATGACATAGATTGAATAATCTGAGCTTGTGTCGTTATGTCTTAGATTGATCCATTTTTCTCATTTCTAACGCGACTTTCTGATTAAACTTAGAGAGTTTGTTCTAGGTCGTTCGATAGTTAAGGTTAATTAAAGAGCTTGTTTTAATTAACTGTGAATAAGGAAAAATCGGGATTAACAGAGCTTATTGTTAATTCACGATCAATAGTTCAAAGAGAGGTGTGAAGACGATAATGCAATAATGTATGTTAAAATGTGCATAGGCTGAGATTAAATCAAAGAATCGAGTTTTACACACAGTCATCACTCTTGTCATTTTTAACTATTTTCGATAAATTACTTGTGTTAGTTTAATTTTATTTTTTTTCTCAATCGCATCAACACAAAACCTTCCATTTTATTTCTTTTACACGATTTATTTTCATTTCAAAAATTAATCGAACATTCCATGTGAATACAATCTCGACTCATCAAAGCTAAAAATTTTTAGTGTGCAGAGTTCGAAAAAATTGTAGTGCACTCAACACGCGTTGTATGTAGATAAGGCAAGATCATACCTAATGCCAAATTCATTGGAACTCAATTAGGAAACTTCTTTCCTTCCCTATTATGTAGAGATTTGGATTTGTTTTTAGATATGAATCTTTGTAAGATAGAAGTAGACTAGGGATTGAGTAGCAAAATAATATGAGAGAAGTCTTTCACCTTTCCAACCCCCCCTTTTTTTTTTGTTTCTTTTGGCTTTTCTCTCAATCTTTCATTTTTCATCTATCTTTGTTATTGAAACTTAAGTGTGTGACTAAACTCAAATATTTTGATTAAAAGGAATTCAAAACTCTACCTGTAATTTTGTGAGGTTTTATTCTAAACTTATTTTCATTTTTTAATTCAAGTATGCCTTATTTTGTGTTTTTATATTGCATAAATAATTAATATTGATTGATCTGAAAATTAATTTGATGTTGATTATTTTATAGCTATATATGTATTCAGTAATCTGTAATTGTCATGAAGGATTATTGGTACAAATGGCAAATAAGTTATTTATAAATTTACATATTTAACTTATGAGAAATAAAAAAAACTAAGTTGAATGGTTGTAACTATCTCAACTATTTAATGTATGGTTTATTCTTTTTCATTAAGCTTATTGTTATCATTAAATTGATATGGAATGTTGTCGTACTCAGTTAATTAATGGTAAGTTTTGGTTTGGATGCTGAGTTTCAAACAATTAATTTAGGAAAATTTGAGACTTATTATGATTATCCTAATATGTTTCATACTGTCTTCTTGAATAATGAAAATTATTCTTTTTCGACCAATAATCAATGTTACAATTAGATGAGATCTTTTCCTTGAATCGAAGTCAAGTATTCTTGAATTTCTCCCTTTTATATTCAGTTGATTTAATTTGATTACTAGTTAATTAGTTAACTAATCGAAAGCCCCCCTCCCCCCTCCAATTTATTTTATTAATTAAAATTAAGAAATTAGTGCTTAGTTCTCTTTAGATTTGATTTGGTTTTATGACTACTAAAAACACTTAGAGAATTAGAATTAATTTTGAGGGTTTTGATAGTTTCTTTGCATTATTTTATAGTTTTCCACTAGTCTCTTGTCTTGTATAACTCGTGCTTCTCAAGTAGGTAAATTGTAATATACTCAGAAATTGAGATGATAGTGCACCATTCAAGGAAAGAGATTAAGGAAGAAAGCGGAGATTCATTTCCAAAGTGAAACTTGAGATAGATCTAGCAATTGATGAAGACTACAATTTGTTTATCTAATAGAAAGGACTTCAAAATTGACCTCCTAAGGGCTGGCATACCTCCCGACGGCTAACACTATCTTTTTAGAGTAAAAAGAATACTAAGACATGAAAAATCTCTAAAGTGTCCCAAAATTTTGGGTTTTGACGTTTTAAATGCATTTAATTTGCCTAAGACCAAACCATAGATCATGATGTCCTTTCTAGGAGGGGCATAGACTTTGGCATCCCCATACCCTAGACCATAGATAATTATATTTCTTTTTTAGGGATGATTATCTAATCACTTAGTTTGATTCTATCTAAACTAAGTGATCAATTTGTATTTGATCCTATCTAAACTGAAATGATAAGGGATAATGAGAATTTTATCTAATGTAATTACAACAGAAAGATTGGATGAGGATTAGGAACACTATCTGTTTACAACTATAATTCTGTATCATCACCACTCAATAACTAACGAGATGCATTAAATCTTACAACAATATATGCCCTGAGTTACGAAAAAAGGACTTTTTGCTGTTACTCGTGCCTTTGTCAAGACGTGGATCAAGAAATTTCAATCTCTAATTTGTTGCAATAGGAAATAGTACTTGGAACAAGGGCCCTGGCGCTAGCTGGAGTGCCAGGCAGTTGGTGGTAGATTCTGTATTATATATATATATATATAAGTTCCCGTGTTTTGCAATGTGGAGCCAATGGACTTGAAGTATTAGACGTGACACACGAGTAAGCAAAAGAGCCATCTCATTGCCTCGCTGTGATAGCTGTACCAGGCGACTACGCCTGAAACTTGGAAAAATAAAAAGATTCCTTGAATGCTGTCAAGGCGCCAGCTAGAGTCGTACTTTGCCATGTGGCTCTGCCGACCGACTATGGTTAGAACGTTGGCTTCTCAGAATGTTCGATTGTCACGTTCTCTTCACTTCTGTCAATTTGATTCTCCCAATACAAAACGGTCGCATTCTATTCTATTCAGTTCTAACAATTTGTTACGATGATTCACAATCAAATTTATATAAATGAAAATTTGAACAACACGAAAGCACCTGTTACACAAATGAGTTTGCGATGAAAACTGAAATTTGCAGAACAAAGTAAATACATCTAAAAAGAACCAAAAGCCCTAACATTCCACGAAATCTACTTTTCTGTTGATTGTTGGGGAGACTGAAGCCTCCAAGAACAGACAAAGATGACTATTTTCTACCAGAATCCAAGGGATGTCAACGCCTAGACATCAATAAATGAAGTTGTTGATACCCAAACCACATCAGGATGTGTGTCATGTAGGCAAGAACAAACGCAATAAGATTACCTCGTAAGGCTTTACCAAAACCCCAAAATAATTTTCAACCATGAGTGTTCAAAGCCTCCCATACTAAGTTCTTAGGAATTGGATTGGCAATATCCCTGGCCTGCAAGGCAACAGCTCGAAGAGTCTGACATGTCATTACGT
>JANZLX010000008.1:33008270-33022203 GCA_025531955.1 Erythroxylum orinocense | reverse complement strand
TACACCTTGCCCTGTATCGAGATCCACAGATCTCCAGCTTTATTATGCTTCTCAAGATCCTTATGCGAAATGAACTTACGGTTCGAATCGGCCATTGTACAGAGAGATATCTGGCAAAAACTCTCCAATAAATTAACTAATCACAAGCTCTCTCCCTCTTTCTCTGCCTCTATCCTTTTTGGCATGGGAGAGATATCTTGACCTAGGGCGGGTGAGTAGCGTAGAAGAGAGGCGTCCGTTAATATAGAGCTGAAAGTGATTCAATATCACTTATTTAATTCTTAAATTATTACTTTTTGCAGTGAATGTCCAACTTAAATATCTCAATGCATTAAATTAAGAAGTTACTTATTATTTCTCGCTGAGTCAGATTGACCGTACGTTGAAGATAATGTCTAAGGCATATTCTTTAGAATATAAAAATCAAAACTACCAAAAAAGTCCTGATCATGATACTGTGGTGCTCTTCTGCGTGTAAGTGGCGCGGCTCTTATATCTTGTTGTCCTTTTATTATTTCATTGCTTCTTCCTTAAGTTTATACTACTGGTTGGTTGGTTTTAATTTTACATATGGTATTATTATTTTAATTAATAAAATTATTCTTTTCCTTTATATATTATGTTAATTACATTTGATATTTTAATATTAAAAATAAAAGACCTGCAATTGAAATTATAATGCTATCATAATATTTTGTTAATTACATTTCATATTTTAATATTAAAGATAAAATACTTGCAATTGAAATTATAATGCTATCATAATTACGATATTCAATTTGTATTTATGTATTATTCATAAATTGTTTATAGTTTTAGTGTCATTTAGATGAGGTAGTGATAAAATAGTAAAAATAGCATACATTTTATTTTTTATTATGAAGAAAATAATTGATTGCATAAAGATACTTAAACTAATATGTGAATACTTATTAGATAATAAGTTCACTGAACTGATTTGATTATGATAATCCTAAATGAAATATTACTTATGTGTCTGTAGGTCTCTTCATTATAATGATTGTATAATTGATTATTAGACTTGAGATTGCGAAAATATCTCATATGAGAATTCTAATGTTTTGATGTTACTTATAACTTATCATATATAAACCATATGAAGATAATTAAGTAGGTTAATAAATGATTCGTTACTCTGAAGTAATAAGCCAAAATATCAATAGAACAACACTAAGGATGCAAATTTACGTCATTTTGTTCTTGTTCGTTTAACTTGTACTTTAATCAAAATATGAACCAAACCAAGTATCTTAGCCATAAGATAACATTAATCATTAAACGTTAAGGAGTCAATAGAAAATCAACTAAGTACTTATCAAGTTCTCTCCACACTTAACTTTTAGGCCATCTTAAGGCAAAACAAAAGATCAAAATCAAAATTAAAATTAAAATGCTTCCTCTTTAATCTTATTTCTTAAGAATAGACAATCATATGAAAGAAGGAATACATTTTAGAACTCATAACAAGAATTGGACATTTAATATTTTTAGTCATGTTTAATTAACAACCATCCCCTTGAAAAACTGAGCAATATAAGTTTAGATTTTGTCAAGTTGTGTTTAAAATAAGATTAATTTATAGATACACTCAAACACCTTTCATGATCAAAACATTCCATAACTTTACATATCTTTTTAGTTCTCCACCACTAAAGATTCACTTGCATGATATGAATCAAAGAAAATTTCAAAGTTGTTTTAAGGCTAAAGGTTAAGGTGAGAACATTTTGGTCATATAGTTTAAAAGCCATCAAAACTAGCGATGCAGGAAGAACATTCAATGAAATATTAAATGTATAAATTAACATCCAATCAAGTCTAGTACCTTCAACTGTAATGAATGCAAAAGCTCTATTCTACATATTATATTTAAGCCTTTAGGCTACAAACCATATGAAGCACAAAAAATTATAAGAAATCACACATAATAATAATGATGAATAATCCATTATAACCATAAAGGGCGACCCTTCATAATAATTTCTCCCTTACTTACATCACAATCAACTCACTCATTCTTTACAATTTTGGGAGGAAAGATTAACATGAACTACTTATAAAGCAAATGATTTTCTCCTCGATAACTTCTTTTCTTTCATAAATATAATTTTTCTTTTTTCTTCAAAGACAAAGACAAAACGAAACTACATTAATAATTAAGTTCATTCAAAGGAAATAAAAATCGCAATTCATCAATTATAACCAACTTGCATATATACACACCTCTTCAGTTATTCTCATGTGTATCCATAAACATTAACAATTAAAAATGCTCCAATAGCTTTATAGCTTGACTAGGGCATTTTTTTAAGTTAAAGGCTTATAATGTGATTAACACAAAAAGAAAAGGCTAGTATAACTTAAAGGGCTTAACAATAGGATAAATCATATCATTAGGTAGGCTATTTAGCTAATATAGCTTACAAAACAAAGAATAATTCATGTGATAAAAATGTGGTTTCGAATAGAAAGTCAAAGCAAATTCAAGATGTACATGTCATGAAGGTGTCAATCTATCTCAGAATCTTACTAGCTTATATTTACCACCTAGTCACTATTCTTCTAAGGAAAACATACATTAACCAACCACAAGAGTAAAAATTCATGCCTAAATTACCATAACTTTTTTGGTTGATTCATCTCTTTAATTATAACTATGTAATCTTAACAGTAATATAAAATTAGAGAATGTTTGTTTTTTTTAATATATATGAAAACATGCAAAAGAACTTAAAATTGCACATGAGAAACAAGTTCCCCACCCCCTACTTAAAAATTACACTATCCCTACTATAACATTAAATGTAAGGGATGTAGCATTTAACAAAAACAACAATTACAAAAATGTAAAGCAAAAGGAACAAACTCTCATTGGGTTGCCTCCCAAGAAATGCCTTTGTTTACTGTCATTGGTTGGACTTCATGTTTTCTTCATCACAAGTTATCATCTAGATCTTTAAGTACCACCACTTCCACATTCTCCACTAGAAATCTTTCATATTAAGGCTTTAAGCAATAACCATTCACCTTAAATGTCTTTATGAATTTTAGACTCTGTATTTTTGTTGTTCCATATAAAAAAATATTAGAAATCGCAAAAGGACCGACCTAATAAGAACACATCTTACCTATAAACAATTTACGTCTAAAATGATAAAGAAGCACTTTTTGACCAATAACAAAGCTTTTCTTTCTTAAATAAGGTTTCCATCATCTTATTGAAAAAGTGCATTCTTTTTTACTCCAAAGTTCCCTTCATAAGAAAAATACTGATAGAAGGTTTAAATAAAAAGAGTCTTACTCTTAGGAACACATCTTATTATCGCTTGATCTGACAATGCCTCCAAAGATAGGGGTCATCCCATAAGTAGTACCTGGCTCACTCTTTAACTTATCACTTTGATCCTTTGACAAACTTATAGGTAACTGGCATCATCTTCCTCTCGGACCAAACAACTAAGGTGCTTAGCAACTATATTCTTTGTCCCCTTCTTATTTCTTATTTCTACATCAAACTCTTAAAAGATGAGAATCCATTTGATTAACCTCGAATTTGCTTCCATGTTGGCGAGCAAGTACTTCACAACTATATAATTAGAATAAATAATAACTTCATTATCCAATAAGTATGAATGAAATTTTTCTAAAGCAAATAAAAAAAAATAAATGCTCTTTTTTAGTTGTAGAATAATTCAATTTGGTTGAATTTAAAGTTTTCAAAGTGTAGTAGATGGCATGTGCAATGTTTCCCACTCTTTGTCCTAGAATTGCCCTATCATCACATATAATCTTAAAGATAAGGCTACAATTTGCAGGTTTAATCATTAGTGGGGATGTTAAAAGCTCTTTGAGTTTGTCAAATGCGTCCTTGCACTTGTCATCGAACTTGAAAGAGACATCCTACTATAATAGCTTGTATAAAGGAGAGGCTATCTTCAAGACATCTTTTACCTGTGGTAAAAACCTATACGGTGAAAAAAAGATCGAACTTCCCACACATTCGAGGTGTAAGGCAAAGAAAAATAAGATCAACCTTAGATTTTTCATCATCTATAACCTTAGAGGATATAACGTGCCCTAGAACTATACGTTGATTAAATATAAAATGGAAATTCTCATAATTAAGCACTAGGTTAGTTTTAATACATCCTTCTAAAATGAGTGCAAGATTTTCTAAGAAATTATCAAAAAAAGAACCATAGACACCAAAATAGTCCATAAATACCTTTATGATCTTCTTAATATACTTAGAGAATATGCTCACCATGCTCCTCTTGAATGGCAGGCATATTGTACAAACTGAACAACATCCTTTGTTAAGAAAATGTATTAAACGGGCATGTGAAGCTTGTCTTTTCTTGATCCTTTGGTATATTAGGGATCTAAAAATAACCTGAAAAACCATCTAGAAAATAGTAATAATCATGTCCAATAAGTCTTTTAAGCCTTTGATCAATAAATGGAAGGGGAAAGTGACCTTTACGAGTTGTAAAATTTAACTTCCTATTATCAATACAAATTTGCATATAGATTAGAACCAATTCACCATCCTAATTTGTTAACACCATGATTCTAGATTTCTTTGGAACCATTTACATTGAGATTACCCACTTATTGTCGGAAATAACATAAATTATTCTAGTATCAAGAAGCTTTAGTAATTTTTTTCGTAACTTCTATTGTTAGAGGACTTAACCTATGTTATGTTTGTCTAGTTAAATTAGCACCCTCCTTAATAAAAATGCAATGCATGCACATATAAGGTCTTGTTCCTCTAATATCTGCAATTTTCCACCCAATAGCCTTCTTATGCTCCCTTAATAGATGAACCAATTTATCTTCCTGATCAGAAGTCAACACCATTGAATTAATCATTGGAAGAGTTTGATTGTAACTTAAATATGAATATTCAAGTAACAGGGTAGATGTTTCAACTCCATATCAGAAGGTAATAGTCTCGAGTAAGATTCAGGTAATTGTATAGAAGCAAGTTCATACCTTGTAAGAGTGGGTTCTAAAAAATACAAGGTATTTCCCATTTTAATTAGGTCATCTCCTAACTTAGCATCACTAGTGGCTTCTAATTCTATATGCTTGGTTAAAACTTCTTCTAATTGGTCACTACAATTTAACTTAAAATTCCTGTTATGGGATCAATCACATCAATAGAAAAAAAATGATCATCTTGAATATGTTTTATGGCATCAAAAATATTAAAATGAAACACTTCCCCTGTTAAATTCCATTGTAAGGATACCCTCACGAAATCTGTCTTAGTTTGGGCAATGTTAAGGATACCCTCACACCTAATAAGATAGGTGCGAGGTGAAGGGAAATTTCATCATCCATATCTACCACATATAAATCTACAGGAAACACTAATTCATTCACCTGCAATAGAACATCCTCAACTACTTTATCAAGCATTAGTGCAATTAGTGCAATCAAGAAATTGTATGATAACACTAGTCTAATTTAAAAGGCTCAAGTTTAAAGAAACATAGATAAAATGAGGCATAAGATTGATCGATGCTCCTAAATTTAACATGGCTCTCTTAATTATAGTATTACCAATCTTACAGTGAATAGTTATTGTACATAGGTCCTTGCGCTTAGGAGACAATTTCTTTATAAAGACAACAGAAACATTCTCACCCACTGGGACTTTCTCATTACCCCTTAACTTTCTCTTGTTGGTGTACAATTTCTTAAGGAATTCTGTATGCCTTGGCATTTGCTTGATTGCATCTAGAAAAGCTATATTTACTTCTAGTTTTCAAAAGCCCTCTAAGATCTCCTTATCCTTTTATTCTTTATTCGAATTTTCTAACTTGCTAGGAAAAAGTGAAGAGTTAGTCATTACCACATTGGGAGATTCAGAATTTACCTTTGAACTAAATGAGAGATCCCCTTCTTCTTTTAGATCCTTCTTAATTTCCTCTTCATTGGCCATCCCATGTATGGTCCTTTTAGGGCTCTTAAACTTCCTACCACTCCTTTCACTATCATTCTTCAGATTTATTTTAAGTTGTGATGACAATTTTACTCCAATTTGAGCTTCTAAATGGTTGATAATAACTAACTTTTGACTTACCTAGTGCTCTAAATTCTGAATGCTAGACCTTGTTTCTTAGAATTAAGATCTTGTCTCTTATTGAACTACTTTTTATCATACTAGAATTGTAGAGTTTTAGTAGTAAGAGACTTAACCATATCCTTTAATGAGAATCCTGAGTTATAAATTATGTTGAAATTTTTGCGTACCTTACAACCTATTTAGGAAGTAGTTTTGCTAACTATTCCCTTTATAGCTTAATTTTGGGTGATCTCTCTAATCTGGGTTTATAAGTTTTAGAATATGGATTGTACTATTGGGAAAAGTTACTTACTGCAGCATTAACATTCTCCATATTTCCCTTTGCAGAGTTGGGCACCTATCGATAAGATGGTTTATATTAGCGCATATCTTATAAGCTTTCACTTGTGTTTGCCCTATATTAATCTGTCCAAAAAAGATGTTAGTTAATATAAATGATGTTCAATGGATGAATTATTTACCTTATTTACTATACGAAAATTATTGTGAATGCCAAATTATTGAGTGTTTGCTGCCATATGCTTGATAAAAGTCCTTGCCTCCTTGAGAGTCTTTTCACCCAGTGTTCCACCACTTTTTGTATCTACCAAACTACTATCCCTAAGTAATAGTATTGGATAAGGAGTTGCACAATGATATTATGATAGGAGCAGTTGGCATATAACCTCTTGAAGCATTTCCAATACTCATTAAGTAATTCTCCATGATGTTGCTTTATCCCACCAATCTCTTTCCTTATGCTCACTATCTTTAATGCTGGAAAAAACTTCTCCAAAAATAGCCTTTTCAATTAAGTCCAAATGCTAACCCTCTTTATAGGCAAATCAAAAAGCAAATATTTTGCTGCATCTTTTTATTAGAATAAAAAAGCTCTCATCATAATTTGCTCTTCCATCACCCCTAGAGGTTTTTTCATACTAAGAAACACCATATCAAGCTATTTAAGATGCTTATGAGCATCTTCACCTGCAAGACCATGAAATTAGATAAAAGATGTATCAAACCAAACTTAAGCTTAAAAGTAATATGTTTAACAAAATTTGGGAAAGTAATGCGTACAGGTCTTTGGGTTAAGTTTGGGACAACCAACTCCTTTAAAGTTCTTGAATTAGCCATAGCTTCCTCTAAATCAATTCCTAGAGTTTTCTATTTTCCCTACACAATCATTGCAATGTCGTTTCAATCTCGAGATCAAATTATACAAGATTTTAATAAGGAGATGTAGTTGTTGTCATGCATAAATACTAACAAACATAAAAAGGTTAAGAAACAAATGTAAAATCCAATTATTAACAAATATATATACAAATCACCAATTAATATCAAATACAAAAACTAAATTAACACCACTCGCAAGCAATAGTGCCAAAGTTTCTTAATGCATGCCAGAAATACTAGAAAATAGTACTTAACTATACATAACTAAATTTGTAGTAATGGTAAGAAAGGATCATATTCATATAGAGTGTGCGATTAGCTTTTGTAATTTAGTGAATTCAATTGATGTAAGAAAATAAAACTAAAATATGGAAGATAAATCAAATCAACAATATAAATTGCTAGGACTAATCACTGGGTTTTAGTTTAGTTCTTAGCTCAATCTTGACCTTCATATGAATGTCCATAATCAATCGTGACAATGTTCTTGTACCTCTCTTTGATACTATTAACTTTATATTAAGAACATGCTATGTTAATCACCAATTTTTCCTTAAACAACGATTAATTAAAACAAGCTCTTTAATTAGATCTGGTTCTTAGACAATCCAGAAATAGTTCTCCAAATTTAGTGTGACAACTGCATTATGGATTAGGAAAATAGGTTAATCTAAGCAACAAGCACTTAAGTTTGAGTCATTTAACTTATGTTATATTATCCCTAATGATGCCCGACGATTAGTTTACCACACACAAATTAGGTTGATAAAAATTATAGACTACAATCTTAATTCTAATAATGAATTAATTCATGAATAATCTAGCATACCTATCTAAACCGTTTATACATAAATCCCATACTTTATTTATAAAATAATATAGTTAATTCCAAAAGAGAGTTAAAAGCAACATCATTGATTATTTCCCAAGCATGTTCATCGATGTCGATATCCCCTTTGAATTGGAAAGATGAAGATTAGTTTCTTATAGCTCTTAAAAGGGAAAGGAATCTACCTCGTTTAGTGTCTCCATTATGTACAACCTCTATTTAGCCTCTTAATTTCCCTTTTATATAGCAAAATTAAGGTTGTGTGACTATAGATGGTTGGCTATATAGGCGTGTAAATGATCGTGTATATTAATTTGCTAGAAATCACAAAGGTTCACATTCATAGTTGGATACGCAACTAAGGTACATGTTTTTAGAGGTCATATATATGATTGAAATAGCACTTTCGAGTTTGTAAATGTTTCCAATGAGTTACACATTTTTATATATGATGTGTAAATCATAGTGACTCCAATTCTTTCATTCTTTGTCCCATTTTCACCCTAATCATCTCCTTTTTACTTCATGAAGGCTAATAAGATCGAACATCAATAGAATGACAGCAAAGATGTTAATTTAACTTATTTTGGTTCTTATTCCTCTCAACTTGTACTTAAATCAAAATATGAACCAAAATAAGTATTTTAGGCGCAACATAACATTAATCATTAAGCGTTAAGAAATAAACAGATAACAATCAAACACTTATTATCTAGTGAACTACATGGTCACTAGACACAATTGTGTATTCCTCTGGAATTTTTTAAAAATTATCACACATAGTGAGTTACAGAAGCATGTCTAATTCTTTGGAATGTGTCAATGGCTACGTAAGTCACTATAAATATGTGAATTAATACACGAGCATGTAAGTTTACACATTTAAAAGGATTGGGCTACACGGGTGTGGGTCATATAATTGACCATGTAAATCTATGATCCCTTTTAAAAACTTTATTTCTTCTTCTTCCTTCCCATTTTTCCTCCCTTTCCTGCTACTTCTTTGCTGCATCCCCCATCCTACAACCTAGCCCAACTATTTCAAGGGATTTTGTGACACCAAAATTGAGTTTTCCTTGTATTTTATGTAGATTACATTTGAATTTTTAGGTACTTTTGCAAATTTTAGTGTTTATTCTTCTTCAAATCGTTAGGCTTACATAATTATTGAATTATTTTGATGGATTGCATGTGGATTGGATGGAATTTGAAATTAGGAGTGTTAATTTTGCTCACAATGTTATGAACTATGTTGGGTTTTGTTAGATTAGCTATAAATGAGTGTTTATCTAGTAATTAGTTAATGTTTGTTATTTTAATTTATATCAATTTCTTATTGCGCATGATTTAAGGTTTAATTATGTGTAGTATGGGTTTTATTGTTTAATTTCATTTTAAATTTTAGCAATTGCATAATTAGTTAAAATTTGTTTGTTAATTGCATTTCAATTGTGTTATTAATTTTTCATTATTTTAGTTTTCTAATTGTTTTGTTAATTTCATTATCTTTAGTT
Source organism: Erythroxylum orinocense (assembly GCA_025531955.1). NCBI lineage: Eukaryota > Viridiplantae > Streptophyta > Magnoliopsida > Malpighiales > Erythroxylaceae > Erythroxylum > Erythroxylum orinocense. Next base: position 33,012,584 of record JANZLX010000008.1, on the reverse strand, counting down.
CAATTTGAATTTTGATTTTTTTGCTTTTCTGCAGTTACACAACATAGTAAGTGTACGAATTATATGTAGGAAAACCTTTTTGTACTAATATTCTTTATTTTCTCACCTTTTATTTTATTTTAGGTACAATGACAAAAAGAATGGAAGTTGTACAATAACAAAAAGGAAACAAGGCACCAAGGAAGAGACATAAAAATGGTGAAGGTGTTCTAAAGACCTTCACCATTTTTACGTGAGAACTTTTGTGGAAGGACTCACCACCACTATAGACAAGAGGAGTAGAGTATCAAGAGGATTTTGATTTGTTAGATAGTGTAAGGTCACCCAAGACTCCGACACCACCTGGACATCATGACTAGCAAAGATTACTCAGATAGAGAAAGAAAATGATTAGAATAATAATTCCTAAGTTTTTTTGACACTACTAGCTTCCTTGATAATGACATAAAAACTTCTTATATTAGTTTAAAGTACAAACAAACATTCATATTATAGTAATATAATGGTAAATAGAGTGTTGATCCCGCGAGGAAGCAATAGAGATATTCAATACACTCTTATACTATTACTTGGCCAATTAATAAAAAGTTTGGTTTTAAAGATTGGCTTCAATTCTAAGACTACCTAGAAAGAGTATGAGGCAACTAGAAACATAAATAAGCAAATAATCAAGAAAAGAAATCAAATTTGATCAAACATCTAGATAAGAATTCCCCTTATGAATAACTTTTATTTTTTGATTAAATATTTGGAGATTTTATGACTTAAACTAGAATATTTTCTAAGATAATAAATTTCGCTCTGATGCGTTAAAACCATATATCATTAAGTTGATTAAATAATATCTCTATCTTAATTAAAACCCTAACAATGCATTAAGATCTTTGAAGCTCCATAAAATGTTTGACACTAAACTAGAAGATTTATGTAGGCATATCTCTAATACTCCATACAACTTTTAATTTCAATGTCATGATCCATTTATATGCAGGTTCTTTTGATAATCCAGATACAAATTAAGATTTAATCTTATCACTAGCTTTAAATAATTATTTCAACTTTAAAAAAATTAGATGCATTTCACAAGTATAAAAAGCTTCGTAAATAATTGAAATCAATCCATAAAAAAGATAATATTATGGTTCCTGTTATTTAGAAATTAAAGTAATTAACCAAACTTCATCTTTGAAACAAAAAAAGAAAAAAGAAATCATTATGAAGCTTTCTTTAATAATGATATTAATCTTCTGAAGTGATTTACATTTTGGAATGATTATTAATTTTCATCCTCGTTAAATATAGCTTCAAGATGTCTTCTTTGCCTTCCTTCCTTTTAGACAGCTACCAAAACTAACCTAAACCTAAAATAAAATAAAAAAATTCCATAAAAAACATGTCATTAGACACGGTTATACTCCAAGCCATACTTTTTAGTACTTCCTCAAAAACTCAAAATATGAAAGTTTTACAACTCTTGCTAAGTTTTTTGAAGCATATTGACTCATCTCAATTATATCTAAGATAACAAAATTAAGTCTAGTTAAGATGTAATGTCAAAATTATCTAAGAACCTTCTTTTCTAAGAGAGACAAAGACTATAAAATGCCTGCCTTAGAATGTGTTATGTGTTGTTTCTTTTCTAAAGATGGATATGGGTACTAAAATGCTCATGTACTAGTCCATATTTTCCACTTCTTCTTCATTACAATATAACATGACCTCTATCCATCTATGTATGCAGCCATATCTTCAAGATTAAGCTTTAAAGAATAACATCGACTAGTATTTGACTGTGTGCAAGGCCATATTTAGACAATATTGTGATTTTTCATTGGTTTTCCTTGTAAAACTCTTTAATTCTTAAGCAAATTAATTCCCAATCATCATTTTCAAGTATATAAAACAAAAGGTACAAACTTAGACACGAAAACATAACAAAACACTATGTAAAATATATGTATGTTATGTATACGTCAACTTGTACGCATAAGTCCATGAAACTAAGGTTAATTTTGTAGATCATTATTTATGTTCTAGTATTTATTGTATTGTAATTAGGCTATAGTTTATTTAATTATAAGTCTTATAACATGTTTAAATGAATTTGTAAGTTTCCTATTTAGAATAGAACTTGTTATAAGCTTAAATTCCAATCCAATTGCGAAAAGCCTTAACAGTAATACTTTTATTGAGATATTATATGAATCTTATTTGAAGCTAGTTCTAGATTCCTAAGTGAAATATTCTACTAAACTATTCATTAAAATAGGACTAGTACTTAGTCTCCTAGTTTAGTAAGAGTTATTGGAATCTTAATTTGAATAGTATTAGTTGCTAGAGATTTAATTTAAGCATGAATCCTTGTTACATTTTTAACTAGGATGTTTATTAAGTTTTTATTTTCAACTTTTAGAAGATGGGACATTTTTAATTAGTAAGCATAAATTTGAGTTGCAAAATATGAGAGTTGTAAGTGCTTTATCTCTTATTCTTCATTAACTTCAAAATGTATCAAGGAATTCCTTTTTTATGAAATCCAAAAACACTATAAATTTGTTTCTTAATTCTTCATAATAAATTGGCTATTTCTTCAAAAATCTTATTTAGTATTTTTGGGAAGATTCCATATTTATTCGTGAGTTCACTATATTTTATTCTTAAGTGGGTTTGCACTATATAAATACATGATATGGTTGTTAAAGAAATTATCCCTTCTGACACCTTAAGAAAATATAGCACGAGGATGAATCCTAAAATGAGTGCCTTCAGTGTGTCAGTGAGGAAGTTCTTTGGATTTACGGTGTCTCAGTGGTGCATTTATATCAACTTATAGAAGTTAGATGCTATCCTTAATATGTTATCACACAAATTAGTAAACAGAGTACGTAAGATTGGTAGCATTTCCAGTTTCATGTCCAAATATGTTGACCATTACTTGCTGTTTTTCAAATCTTGAGGAAGCCTAAGAAGTTCGTTTGGAAAAAAGGAGTTATTAAGCGAGCCTTTGAATAATTAAAGCAATACATATGAAAGGAGATGTGAAGCATTTCTGTTGTATTGATTTCACAAACTCAAAGATGTATGTACATGCATTTAGCTATTTATACTAGAAAAGAAAGAGAGACTATTGGCTGAAAGCATGCTATGCTAAGCTGTATTTTACAGTTGCAAGAATTGAGCAAAAACAGGAGAATAAAAGGACTAAAGCTGTTGGGGTGCACTCTGCGACAGAACAGAGGGCTGCGGTGGTGTGCTGGTGGCAGAAACAGAGTGGTGCAGGTGGGAGGTGGATGTGGGCCTGGTGTAGGTATGAGGTGGATATGGGCCACCTAATGACATCTAGCCCAAAGCATGACTAATCCAGAATATGATAGTCGAGCCCAGAGGAGAGGCCAACACCAAGAGTTTCGGTCCAGTCTTCAACACTCCCCCTTCAAGTCGGAGCCGGAGGAAGACGCACGAATCCGAACTTGGGCATTAGGGATTCGAAAGATCGAGCGGGGAGGGGCTTTGTGAAAAGGTCGGCGAGTTGTCGGTGGTTGCGGACATGTTGTAGATCTAGAAACTTCGAGTTGACGGCGTCACGAACCAAGTGGAGATCGATTTCTAAGTGTTTCGTTCTCTTATGGAAGACGGGGTTTCGCAAGATGTGGATAGCCGCTTAGTTGTCGCAGAATAGAGGTATGGCTTTCGATACTTTTACTTGGAAACATCTCAATAGGTGTACGATCCATCGTAGCTCACATGTAGTTGACGCAAGGCTTCGATATTCTGCTTCAGCTGAGGACCGACTCACGGTTGTCTGTTTCTTCGTTTTCCAGGAGATGGGTGAGCCACCGAGGAATACGTAGAAACCGGTCAATGATCGTCGGCTATAGATGCAACTCGCCCAGTCTGCATCCGAGTAAGCGGTGAGGTCTAGGGTTAAGTCTGCCGGGTAAAATAAACCCTGGTGTTGGGTCCCTTTAAGATATTTCAAGGTATGTTTTACTGCTTTCCAGTGTGATTCCCGTGGCACCTTCATGAACTGACTCAGTTGTTATGTGATATATGCGAGGTTGGGTCTGGTGAAGCTTAGGTATTGCAGTTGGCCGACTATCCTTTTGTACTGTTCCGGATCCTGAAGTGGTTCTCCTTCGTCAATGGTGAGTTTGCTGCCTAGAACTATCGGTGTTGTGCATGGTTTGCATTCTAGCATTTCTGTTTCTTGTAGGATATCTCGCACGTACTTACTTTAACTGAGTAAGGTCCCTCCCTCTGATCTTGCTATCTCGACCCCTAGGAAATATTTTGCATATCCTAGGTCTTTGATAG
>JANZLX010000008.1:32980154-32995359 GCA_025531955.1 Erythroxylum orinocense | reverse complement strand
TTTGATGGATTCCAATTGGTATTTGAATTGTTATGAATGATGTTGTAATAGAGGAAGTGAAGTTGGGATAAATTCCAAGTTTTTCATGAGGGTAAAATGTGTGTTCTGGCTTTGGGGGAAATACTGCACTAATTTAGGATGAATTTGACCAAGTTGTCTTCATAGAAGTTGTAGCTTGTCTTTCTAGCTTTCCAAAGATATAAAGTATGTAATTTTTGGATATCAGAGTTGAGAGATATGATCGTTTGAGTAGGTGATATTGCATAGGATGTGTGACCCGAAGGTTACACGGTCTACCCGTGTCAAATCACACAGGCCATGTATTCCTAATGCTGAAAAAAATTGCTAGACTAGAACGTCACACGATCTGACCGTGTAGATTCACACGGTCCGTGTCTTATCCAAATGATAGAATTTCACTTCAGAGTCTTCAAAAAAGTTTTAGATCTAGAAGTCCTCTTTCAAACCATCTAAGAACAAACTCAATCCGACATCCCTAGTGAAAGTTATAGCAATTGCGCCAAGGCAGGTACAAAATGATTAAGGACATAAACATGTTGGATTCTTTTGGCCATAACTTCATCATTCGACCTCCAAATGAGGTGATTCTTGAAGCGATAGATTCCTAACACTTTTTTCTACCTTTTCAAAAAAAGTGATAGCCATTGGTATTGAATTCAAAAATATTGATGGAAAGGAAGTGAGGGTTCATTGAAATAACCCTACACGGAAACCCGCTCACGCTTTTTGACTCCGGATGGTTGGGCTCCGGGAACGAGGTTCAACATCTTAGGCTCTAGGAACGGGACCAAACATTGAAGCTCTCTGAATTAGATCCCTTGCTCCTTAATTCGGACTTCTTTTCAGTCAAAAGTGATTTTTCCTTAGAGCTTTTGGATTTCTTGATATTGTCCTTTGTCAAAAGCAATTCTTCACTCTCAATCTCCTCTTCGCCTTCTTCCTCATCTTGATTTTTGAACCAAACTTGTTTCCCACTTTGGAGAGCTATTGCATTTAAACTTTTGGGAATCATCACGGTGTTTGAAGGGATAGCTCCACTACTTCTCGCTTAACTCTCACTCATGTTGCTGGACAATTGGGTGACAAAGGAATTGATATTCTCAGTTTTTGTCTCCCATTGCTCCATTCTCTTTTCGAGAGCATTAAACAAAGCAGCATTCTTTGAAGAGTCTTGCTGAATTAAAGAAGTTATAGCATTGAACTGATTATTGTTAGAATTCCTTTCTTCCTTCATCAAAGTCATCATATTGTGCATCAGTTGGTTGGTGTCTTCCTTGGGTGGGACGGTCAGGGCTTGCTGTTGGTTAGGGAACTAGTTAGTGGAAGTACCGACTCCTCCCCCTTGTTGAAATCTGTTTGGAGCCCTTCCCTCTTCATTCCTCCAACTAAACCTAGGGTTTGCCTTCTATCCCTCGTTATAAGTGTTGTAGTAAGGGTCCCATTTCTGATTTGTCTGTCCCGGATACACTGTAGACACCTCTTCATACCGACCAGGGCAAACACTAGATATGTGCATTACTGACCCACAAGTATCATAACTGGGTGCAGTAAGATCTATAGAAGATGTTGGGCGATGCACATTCATATTCTTTAGTTCTGCAGTGATGAAGGATAATTGTGAGGTCACTCTATTCTCCAAAGAATCAATTTTTGACTCCAAACTCTCCATTCTTTTATATTAGGTTGTTGTGGCGCCCAACTCATGCACTCCTTTGGTCTCTCTAACACTGTATTGTTGATGATTCAAAATCATCTTCTTGATCAAATCCCACACCTCTGTAGCTGTAAGATCAATCAATGAACCTCCTGATGCCACATCCACCATATCTTTATCTTGGCTTTTCAACCCGTCATAGAAATACTGCACTAACTGCTCATCAAGTATTCGGTGATGGGGGCATCTAGACAATAGATCTTGAAAGTGGTTCCAATAATCATAAAGGGATTCATCATAATCCTGCCATGCTAGATAGATCTCCTTCCTCATCGATGAAGTTCTGGAAGCTAGAAAATACTTTTCCAAGAAAGCTTTCCTCAGATTAGCCCAACTATGGTAGGCATTCACCACATGCCTTGGGAGGCTCATGTACCACTGCTGTGCTTTTCCTTCTAGTGACAAGTGAAAAACCTTCCATAGTACCTGATCAAGTGATGCTCCCACCGGTTTCATACTCTGATAAATCATAGACAAAGATTGCACATGTATGTAGGGATCTTCTCCTATCAAGCTATGAAATTTAGGAAGAGAGTTAGTGAGTAATCTTTTAACTTCAAAATTAACATAAAAATTAGGACAGACAACAACAAATAGGTCATAATTCACGTCAGAAGTTGTTGCTTCCCTAATGGTCCTCCTTCTCTGATTCCTATTATTTTCACAAACTCTCTCATGCTCCCTATTTCCTCCATTATCGCCATTTCTAGGTTGGTTAGCATGAAAGTTAGGATTTTGGATAAAAGCTGGGTTCTCAGCCATAATCACTCTTTCTATCGACTCACCCTCACTATTTGGCTGACAACTCTTCTTCAACAACTACCTTACCTCTCTCTTTTTTCTTTCCTCTCCTTTCTAATCTTCGTCAAACGTCTCTCAATTTCAGGTTAGAAAGGAAGAAGTTTAGCTCTCCGGGGCATGCATGGGAACAATTCAAATGAAAAGAAGATGTAACAAAATTTACTCGCAAGCATACAAAGTCAAATAAAAAGGCGAGATGTGATGGATGCAAGTGTATAGGTGTGTAGAAAGTATGTGTAAGAGTAAAGTGTGCAAGTAAAATGTATGTATGAAAAAGCAGCAAAGAAATGTTCAAAACTATGCGGGTGTAAAAATGCTAAGTATGTAATGTGCAAAAAGTTCGATATCCTATTTTGTTTGAGTTTTCAAAATTTTATGCTAAGGAGAGAAAATGAAATCCTATACTATTGACAAGTATAACACTAAGCTATCTAAAATGTAAACTAATCAAGGTTCCTCGCCTCACTTAGCAGCAAAAATGACAATAGCTAACCTAAAGAACCAATTGCTTGGTTCCCTGGCAATGGTGCCATTTTGATTCAAAGCCTTTTTGTTCTTACCCTTAGAGGTCAAATCAAAAATATAATTCTAAGGATTGCAGTATAAAATGCAACCTTGGGTCGTCTCACTTAATCGGAACCTAATGTATGGATCTAAGTTAACCTATATGTCATGAAATGCAACCTAATCAATAAGGAAAGGGGGTTCTGATTTTTAAAAACCTTGTCAAAATTTAATGAAATATAAGGAAAATGTAATGAAAAGTATTTTTTGAATTTTGGGAATAGGTAAAACAGTAAGATAAAAACAAGGATCAAATGATGATAGTATCCTCTTGAAAACGAGCTTGGGGCTATCATAGTTTGAAATAAATTTTAGTGGGAGTGAATCACTAAGTTTCAAATGGTAAACCTTAAAAAACTCTTTAAGTCCAAGGTCTTAATCAATGAACTCCATTTCTTAAGACCTTGTTGAATGCTCTTAGTGTGTGCAGTGGTTAAGTCAATGCAATATGTCATTTCGGGATCCCAAATCAACTCAATATTAAACACAACTATGCAAGATAAAAGCGATTTAAAAAGATCACAAATAGACATATATAAGACTTCATATATTTAAGTTCAAAGTTCTACATTAACAAATCCCACAACACAGTGAATATCCAACACTTGATTAAACTCTAATCAAGAATTTTTAACTAAAAATCACAAATCCTAATCCTAAGAGTTGATAAATCACAACTAAACATGGATTAAGCTACTCTCGTGTTAAACCCATTGAACTCAAGCCATCGCTACGTCTATCATTTTCCTATACACAACCGTAAGATCCCATGGAAACGATGGTGGAAAATGATAGAAAATGGTGGTCTATTGCATAGAGATGGTGATCCAATGATGGAGGAGTCGATAGATGTGGTGTTTCTCTCCAGAAGTGTCAACTCTCTTCTGATGCTGTTAAGATAGCCTAAAATAGGTCTTTTTCGAATATAGGTTCATCGATCGGGTTGTACAGTGCATAAAACTTTCAAAAATGGTTCTGGTATTTGACGGTTCGCCACAATGAACTTTTGTCGAAAGGTTTTGCTTGGGGTTTTTGGTTTCTTCGCCGTGACGATGTGAACTTCTTGTCGCGGCAAAATTTTTCCGAAAGATCTCTTCAATAATCTGTTGAGTTTGCCACGGCAAAACATCATCCTTGCCGCGGTGAACTTTCCTATTGCCCTTTACTTGTTGACTTGTGCTATTGGTCTTCACCTTGTCTCTAATTTTTGAGTCTCCTACAATGAAAATAGTAGTTTGCAGTATCAATTATTCTAAGAAAATCAATTTAATGCAATTACCAATGATTTACGACAATTTTTCCCTCAAACTAAATTAATTTAAGACAGACACTCAAAAATCAAATTAAGAACAAAATCCGAATATAAGAGCCAAGAAGTATAATAAAAACCATGAAATTATCACCAATTGTTATAGAAAACTTGGGTTCAATCAAATTCGTCGACGTTGATGTCACCTTCGAACCGGCGTTGGGAAGCTAGCCCTCCATGGGTCTCTCAAGGTTGAGAGCTTTTGCTGCCCTCTTCATTCTCTTCCTGAAGCTCCACTCTCACCTAGCCGAAAACACCCAAAACTTTCATAGTGCCAGCCACCACAGCTCGTTTTACTTTATACTAAAAACTAAAGTAAAATGGTGAGATGTCATTATGTCACACCCGTGACTTGGTGTGTCATGGGTATGACGCACATTCCCACAGCCATGAGACACCTTGTCATAGCCATGAATCAATGCTCACGGATGTGACAAGTTAATGTCTTGGCCGTGACTCTTCCACTCTTTATTTCTTTATGTTTTTTTGTCTTCTTCTTGCTATATTCTTCTTCTTCTTTGTATTTTCAGCATATGTTTCATCTTTCGTGGCATTTACTTGTCTTCTTTTTCTTTTAATCTTCTTCTTCTTGCTCTATGAAGACAAATGAGTATGAATCTTCAGAAAACAACCCAAATATAGTGCTTTCGACTCACTTTAGCTCTTTCGCTTCCGAATTGTGCCTAAAACCACATATGAGTCAAAGTGAGTATCTTGAGCATTTTTATAGCAATAATCGCTAAGCGTTATGGAATAAATTTATAATAAATTAAGCATATATCAATTTTCCCCACACTTAGCTTTTGACCTTCCTCGGGCGAAACATCAAAATTAAGATCATAGACCGAAAACATGTAGTCATTTCCCATATTTCCCAACAATATATAACCAAATGCAAAGATGAATGACTATCAAAAACCATAGAAGGAATTTAACATTCAATGCTTCTACTTATGATCAAACAACATTCCACACCTTCAAAAACTGAGCAATCTAATGGTAGACTTGGACAAAATATGTTTAAAAAAGATATTTTCATGGGTACACTCAAACACCATTTATGATCATGACATTCCACAACTTTACATATCATTTAATTTCTCCACCACTAAGGTTCACATGTATCATCATGAATCAAAAGACCTTTTAGGTTATAATGTGGGCAAAGGTAAGGTGAGATGTATTTGGGTAAAATAGTCATGAAACCCATTAAAGCTAGTAAAGCAAAGAAAAATACTCATATACCATCAAGTCGAAAAAAATCAACATTCACTCACAATTGTGTACATCAATTATGATGAATGCAAAAACTATGTTTTCTAACTCAAATTCAAACTCTTTTACCACAAACCGCATCAAGCCTATATCACTCGCAAAAGTTTATCATAAACAAGACCTTGTCACCGTAAGGAGTGATCCTTAAAAACTACGTCTCTCTCATTCACATTATACTTAAGTAACCCATTCAACACAGCTTTAGGAGGAAAGACTAATCATATATAACTTTGCAACAGATATGCATTTCCTCCGACACACATTTATTTAAATCTTTTTTCTTCTTTTATTCTTTTTTCTTTCTTTTCATTTTTCTTTTCTTTTCTTTTCTTTTACTTTTCTCTTTTTCTTTCTTTCTTTCCCTTTTTTCATATAAACATTGAAAGAAACTACATCAATATGGGAATTTTAATGATATGACATAAAATAACAACTCAACATTATAACCAACCCACACATATGTACACCCCCACACTTAGACTTTTGTACATCCACAAACTTAACAATCAACAAAAGTTCCACTTGTTTTAGGGCTTGGGAAGGATATTTGGTTAGGTTTTAAGCATGTAATGTGGTTAATACAAAAAGAAAAGGAAAATAAAGCTCAAGGGGGATTTTTAAAAGGAAAATCATGTAATGGTAGGCTATTTAGCTAATTTAGTTTGAAAAAGAAAAGAATGCATAATCATATCCATGTTTATGCATGTGATAAAAATATGATCTTGAATAGAAAATCAAAGAAAAGTTAGGATGTACATGTCATGAAGGTCACACTTAAACAGAGACAATGAGACTGATATGACTGTGTCAGTCTAATAAGGCTACAAATCTCACTGACTTTCTCTACCATTAGTCACTAGTCTTCTAAAAACAGTGCACATTGACTAATCACAAAAGCAAAAGTACATGCTAAGTTTGTCATGAAATTCTCTAATCAATTCATTCTAGAAAATGATCAAATGTTTGATTGTTGATTTTATTCTCTCTCTCATTTTGATTGAAAACTTAAAACAAGTGATAGGTATAGGTTGCATTATTTTTTAATAGGTGTTTTAGGAAGTTTTTAGTTGTTAATTAGATATATTATGCATGTTTAGGATTAGAAATGTGTAATGTGTAATGTGAGTGTGTGTTTATGTTTTTTAGTGTTATATGGGTTGGAGTATGCTTTTATGCTCTAATTTTGTGTAATTGAGGTGCCTCGATGTATTTGTTAGTGTTTGAGAATAGATATTAAAGAACAAAAGAGAATCGGAGGAAGCACGACAGATTCAGTAGGCCAAGATAGTGGTCTGGTTGTGACTTGTACGATAACAGACATAGAAGGCCTTTCGATTTCAAGTTTTTGAGGGACTTTTCAGATTGGAAAAACCCTAAGGTTGCCTAGAATAGAAAATAATATAAAAGGAAAATAAAGAAACCTTAAAAGGAAGCTCCATTCTCTGCCACTTTTGAAAAACTCCAAAAAGAAGAAGAGAGAGAGAGAGGGGGGGAAGAGAAAGGAAGAAAACCTTATATGTACCTTCAACCTCCATCTTTCCAAGTTTATTTGTCCTTTCCATCTTTCATTTTCATTCATTTAAATGTATAAGATTGAGATGGATTGTATGAAAATGTAACTGGGATTGATTATGATGTTCTAACTTTTCTTTAGGGATTTTGACAAGATTTAATATTAATCTAGTTATTTTATGTTAATCTCATTGGGTGTTGTGATTCAGTAATAAATCAATAGGGTGAACCGAATGCAAAATGATTGGGTTAGATTAATGAGAGTTAAGCGATCCAATAGACCACATAATTAATCAAATTGATTTTTATATCGAGAGAGATCTCATGTGGGACCTGATTGTTTATTAGAAAGCTTAAGAATAAACAAGGGTTAGGGCTGTTTATAATTAAGACATTACATGTTCGATACTAAAACTAATTAGGGATTATTATTTAAGGCTTGCGACTATAACATAAGAGAGTAATCCTCCCTTCGATAGTCTAGAACTGACATCTCATTGACACATAAATGACTAGGTTAGTATTGATGATAGAAACAATCCCCTCTCTAATAATTTGGTAATTCTTCTTGTGTAATTTTCCATTATTAAGTTGGTGATGCTCAATTTGATTTTGTTTGTGTTAATTTTGCAATTTGATTTTCTATTAATCCATCTTCATGTGTTTAGTTTTCTGTTCAGTTTTTATTTTCATTTCATTAATTTTTTAAGCCTTAGATAACTTCGGATTAGCTTAGTTCACAACTCCTTGCGGGACCGACACGTCATGTACTATAATTTATAACCTGTGCGCTTGTAGTATTTTTAGGGCTTATAAATGGTAAAACTTGCCCAACACATCACTCAACAAAAAGTAAGAAGCAAACCAGCATAGAAACATATATGCATAACCTATCAAATGTGAAAAGTAAAGAAAAGAAATTTATTTCCCTGGGGTTGCCTCCCAAGAAGTGCCTTTGTTTAGTTTCGCTGGCTTGACTCCTTGTTTCCTCCTCATGTGACAAAAGTATCATCTTCAGGTAGTACAGTTTGGGCCTCCTCCATGTGAAGTTGTTCAAGATAGGGCCTCAGTTGATAATCATTCACATTCAGTGCTTCCCTATCCACCGACTCTTAATCTCTACTGAGTCCATACACTATGGAAAGATCTTGAATGTCTCTTCACCTTTTTCCTCCTTGTTTAATTCCTCCAATTTGTTATGTAAAGATGAAGATTTAGTTTAATTATGGACTTAGTACTCATCGTTAAGCTAAAAGATATTTTCTGGTTCGAGCTCTTCCTCCAATTCTTCCATACGAGCAATACCTTGAGTATTTCACTCAAGATTCCCAAGCTCCTGATCATTTTGTAAGATCTCCACACTGATGTTTACTACGTACACATTGGGTTGATATGGCTACTCCCCTTTGCTCTTTGATTTTAGGTGTTCGATCCTCACTACCATTTGACCAATCTGGCTTACCATGTTTTAGAGTCTAGACATTGTATCTTGATGGACTTGCATCATTTCCTACTAGAACTGATGTATACTTTGATGAATATTCTATTGGAATAGAATATTGTTAACAGTGATAATATTAAGCAAGTCTTCTAAAGATGTACCTGAGTCGTGATAAGAAGCTTCTGGTCTATAAGAGAATTTTTATGCATCCTACAAACTATCATGGAAGTAATTTGATTGATTATCCCATCCATAACTAAAGTTCTTTTGATAAGTCCAAACTTAGTCATAAGATTGGAAATATAGGTCATAGAAAAAAAATTACTTCCGTCTATGAATATTTTTTAGCACAGTAAACACTAAACAAAAAGTGAAAAGATCAAGAAATAATTGAAAAGAAACAAATTCCAACCAAATATGTACAAAACACCAATTAAAATCAAGAACAAAAACTAAAACATCACACTCTCCTGCAACGGGGCCAAAATTGATGTTAGCGCATCATATTGCTACGCCAAAATAAACTAGACCTACTACTATAGCATTAGGGAGTCTAGGTCAATCTCACAAAGAGTGTATGTAAAGTTTTTGAAATGAAATAAATCGGTGTTTAGGTTATTAAGGGGGTGGTTGGTTTAGTTTTAAAATAAGAAAATAAAACTAAACTAATGGAAACAAATTAAAGAAACATTAAAAATGATAAAAGTGGTGAATTCATTAGGAATCTAGTTCTTTGGTTTTATCTTGACCTACGCTCTAATTAAACATACTTCACTGATTTGTTGTTCTTTTACCTGTCTTAGCAACTATTAATCGTGGGTTAACGATAAGCTCTACCAACCCTAGTTTTACCATAGGTTGTGTTTAATCAAGATACGATCGTTAATTAAACCTAGCTACTTTATAACCTAAGATACAATCTCTAGATTCAATTGGGAATCCACATTACAAATTCAAAAAACTGATTAATTAAGGAAACAACCACATACGATGAGGTCATTTAATTTAGGTTATGTTATCCCTATTGATTTCAAGCCATTAGTCTCTACAAATGAATTTCAACATAATAATTATGGATTATGTTGAAATTCTAGGAATGAGTTTATAATAAAACAATCCAATGAACGCATTCACATCATCTTTTCACAATACCCAAACAGTAAACATAGGATAACACAATCAATTCCTAAAGAGAGAAAGAAAAAACAAATACAAGGAAGGAATACTTAACTGGGCCGTCAGCGTTGATGTCACCTTCGAACTGGTGTCGGGAAGCTAGCCCTCTATAGGTCTCTCAAGGTTAAGAGTTTTTGTTGCCCTCTTCATTCTCTCCCGAACCTCCACTCTCTCCTAGTCGAAAACACCTAAAAACTTTCATACTGTCGGTCGTTACACCTCTTTTTACTTTATACTAAAAACTAGGTTAAAATGGTGAAGTGACATTGTGTCACATCCGTGACTTTGTGTGTCACGAGTGTGACACACCTTCTCACGACTGTGAGACCCTCCTTTCGGCCATGAGTAGTGTCTCACATATTTTTGTTTGCTTGTCTTCTTCTTGCTCTAATCTTATTCTTCTTTCTATTTTTAGCATAGGTCTCATCTTTCTTTGCATTTGCTTATCTTCTTTGTCTATTAATCTTCATCTTCTTGCTCTATAAAGACAAGTGAGTATGAATCTTCAGGCCTAAATATAGTGCTTTTAACTCACTTTAACTCTTTCTCTTCCGAATTGTGCCTAAAACCACATATGAGTCAAAGTGAGTATCTTAAGCATTTTCATAGCAATAATCACTAAGTGTTATGGAATAAATTCATAATCAATTATGTAGCATCCCACTACCGTAAGACACGTACCCGATATCTATAAGTGATATCCAAGTTCGTGTCCCACGAAGGAGGCGTGCTATCCTACTCAATCAGTTAAAACACAATATAAATTTTTTTTAAAACCACAAACATAGTATGCGGAAATCAATCCTCAAAAAGGCTCCACTTTAATCCGTAAACATTTTTCAAATCATTAAAATTTCGTTAATCACTAGGGCCCATTCCAAAAACAAAATACTCATAATCATAATGTCAATACAACATGATTACATTCGCATACACATTGTATACTAATTTCTGAATATATTCTTTAATACAAAATTTACGAAAAATACAATTGAGTATGAAAATAAAAAAATACAATGCATACGCGAACTGATCATGACCTATATTCCTCACTTGAATGCAGTAGTGAACTACCGTTGCCTAACGGGGTATTCTTCTAATCTTGAAAAATATTTGCAAATTTTGGGTGAGTTTTGCGAACTCAATGAATAACCATTATCGATGGCTCACCCCAATTTTGTAACATATAATTCACATCATTTCACAATTCACACTTCACAATCGACACAATTTAATCACTCATATTATGCATATGCAGTGCACATGAAACCCACTTTTCATTTGTTATTTTATTGTGACCGAGTGCCTAAACTATCCCATATAGGGCTCACTGATAATTGTCCCTTATCCGCTTGGGGATACAAGCTCATTAAATGTTGAGCCTGAGGCTCTGATTCACATTTGAGCTCGAAGCACATTTTCACTCGTTGAGCTTTAAGCTATGATCGGTGGCTACTCTGGTCACAACGGTCATTACGTTTCATGCATTTATGAAATGAAATGCATCAGTTACATTTGCATGATCCCATTCAATCATATTCACATATCATCGCTCTGTAGTCTGGCATTCAACATTTAGTTGAGAATTCACACAATCAGTAATATAAGTACACATAGTTCATCCAATTCACATTCAAGTAGCACTTTAATATCCAAATCAAACATCACAATCGTCAGACCTCTTGTCTGAAAACTAACATAATCAATCACATTTACATAATCATTCAGTAGTCAATTAATACAAAAATTCAAATAACAAGCAATGAAGTGAGACCATCTCGGTCTACTCACAGTACGCTCCAGATTAGCATTTGCTTCCAATTCTGAAAACATCTGAATACGGATGTTCATCCTGCACATCAAAATTATGCAATACACATATTGCACACACATTAATAGTTGCACAATTATAAGTATTCGTTTATACATAAATATGGAATATGTACAATGCATGCTCAATGACAATCCCAGGTATCTTACCATTATTCTAATCACAATATCAATCATATTTCAAAACCAACCTAGGTATAATTTGTACTTAGGTTTACACCTTAATAAAACCATTAGAATCAAAATTCACAATTCAATTACTCGTCATTTCATTTCTAGCATTATTCGCTCCTACAATATCTAAATCTCAATCACTTTTATTTAATACTCATTACTCATTTCCTTTTAATCACCAATATAATCATATGAACCTCTTCATTTCCATTATACACATGTGTTTGGTACTTTAATACCAACAATTCATTCACTATTGTTAGTCTAACATTATAAAATCAAACAATAACTAAACTATTAGTCTTTCTTATAACATCTCCAAAATTCCAAACATTCTGGCCTATTTTCATGAATATTATGACAAGGAAAATGGAGAAATTTGGCAATAACTCCTTCTAGAAACTTTTTCTCCTATCTCTTAAGTTTCTAATGACACCCAAATCATTTAATTTGGTTCAGTAATGTAAAAGTTATACCACAAAAATCTTCATACTACATTTTTTCTGAGACAGTACCCTATACTCAAATTTCACCAAAACATTGAAACTCTTAGAGTCCAATTCAGAATTTGATTTATTCATATAATTTGTAGCCATTTGTCTCTAGTTTACTTTAAATGAAAAATCACTCCATTTGGATAACTACAGAGGAAGATATCATCAAAATACCAAAGTATATTCTGTGTTGCAAAGTTCGCCGCAACGAACTTTTCCAGATAGGAAAAGTTCGTGTGAAAACTTACAAGTTCACCGTGGCGACCCTAAGTTGGCCACAGAGAACTTCATCCTTCAAGTTGGCCATGGCAAACCAAGGAGATTTAGCTGCAACGAACTTTGACCGAAACATACGCAAAATATGTTTCAATTGCATTTTTCCAGATTTTCACTTCCAACATCTACACCTAACACATCTTATACCTCAACCATCTTTTCTACTCCATTTTTAACTTCATTTTCTACTCCAATTCAACTCAATATCATCTATACACAAATCAAAATTCCAATCTTGATCATGAATACCCAAAATAGAAAACAAACATTCACTCATCCTAACACCATTATATGGATCATTCAACTTCCAAAACATTCTCTATAATGAATTATGGGTCATTAAAGATCATTCATAATTACAAAAACAAGACATTTACATCACCCACGACACATACATGAAATTTACTTAATCAAGCAATCAATCTTAACTTACTAATCATTCTAGCTTCATTTAACCATACCCATGACATTTAAAGCATAACTTACTTATTGTAGCTTCAAATTCATCTAACTTCTCAAGATCACCAAAACAAATTCCTAATTTTTCATGCATCCACATAAATCATCATAGAGGTTGGAAGGTTTGGGCTTTCTTATGGAAATGAAGAAGATAACAAGTAGGAAGTAGAAATTGAAAGATGAGAGATTCAACGTGGGTGGAGGTTTGAAGAATTAAAATCAAGAAGAAGGAGAGAAGGGAAGCCACCAAGGAGAAGAAGAACACAATAACAAAACACTTAATAGCCTTTGAACTTCAAAGCATCGTGAGAGATAATAAGGGGGTCTTTAAAATTAAAAGAGTAGTGGGCTTAAGGCATTGTTTGCCAAGTGATATTAGTCACTTGCCACATGTCCAATTCCTAAAGCTTTAGACTACGTTCTTTCATTTAGATAGTCCAATCAATTTCAATTTCTAGTCCAATTGTCTTCCAAATTTTCAATGGCACTTTTTAATAAATCTTAAAGTCTTTTATCAAAACTACCATTGCCATTGGAAAGTAATTTCTACTACCATTTAACAATTATTTTGCCAATTTTTTCTAGTCCAAAAATTCAAGAATTTTCTAAATTTCACCACAAATTATAAATCACTAACTATACCCTCCAAATTAATTTTCAATACAATAAAACCACAATTCTCAATAATATCACATTACAATTCAATTATACCCAGGATGTCAATGAATGCATGTACAGTTATTTTAATATGTGCCAAAAATTCAAATTCACATATGTGTATGGTAACAGTATGCATGAGCATGAAAAATGCCTTTTTTTCTTAATCTCTCATTGATCTCACATGTACCATATTTTAGGGTTCTGACCCTTAGTATGGGAACGGGATGTTACATTTCTCCCCTCTTTAATAAATTTTGTCCTCGAAATTCTCATTTAATTAATCATAAAGGTAGGGGTATTGTTTCCTCATATACTTCTCCGTTTCCCATTTAACTGTCATTACTCGAATATTTTCTTCCAAATGACCATAGTCGATAGACTCACTAGGTCTTTGAATCACTTATTTAGTCATTCACTCTATCTTAACGATTTCCCCCATATATTTCAGATTACTCAAATTTTTCACTTTGTGTGCCCACAGTACGTCTTTGTCAAATCAGGTTAATATTTCTTAGCATACTCACATATCACACATTATAAATCTGAGACTTCTTTATTAATGATACAACTGTTGGATCCCGTTTCCGAAACCCAACCTTCTTAACAAAACGGAATCACAAGTCGAAGAACCGAAAGCGAAAACACAAGCGAAATGCAATTCGGATCGGAGGTCATAAAGCGGAAGCATCGAAATCATAAGCGAAATCGAAGAATGGTATTTACAACACGAAAGCAAATCGAATCTTAAAACGAAAGACTCGGAAGCAACCAAACGGATGGACATAAAACAAATTTCTTACGAAAACAATTGCGATAGCGGAAATTGAAGGATCGGATTTCGAAGCAAAACTAATCGGAAAAAAATCAAAACGAAGCAAACATCTGATCAAATCGAATCGAAACCAATTTCCGACACCGACATCTGTGAACAAAATTTTTTGGAAAGCGTCGCGTTGGAAACCTTAAGACTATCTATCTAGACTAATCCAAATCCGTGTACATTTTTTTTCATTCTTTAATCATCTTTATTGAAAAACAATCTTATACAAATCAAAGAAATTTGATTTCCCATTTGGAAATTCTACCATTCTAATCTCACTATCCTTTGCCATTGTTTTCCACAATCTCAATTTACTTGATTTCTCGAAATCAAGTATATCTTAATCTCATGCTCAATTCTAAAGGTTCTGATACACTCATTCAAATCCCAATATACATCTATTTACCAAACTTATTTGCCCGTCAACCAAAATCGGGCAGCATAACGACTGTATTCCATACAACTCAAAATTATGCAAAAACTTTTAAACACACTTCTAATATTCCCAATCAAAACTCATAATCATAGGACCTCCCGTTCGGAATCCAATCATACACAAACACAATCCTATATCTAGCACTTCAAAATTCTCAATCAAAATTAAAACATCCATATCTAAGTCACACTTATATCTCAATTTAATACTAAATCATCCTCAATTCCATACATAAATTCGTAA